>JXSR01S029832.1:13146-23266 GCA_000969725.1 Ophiothrix spiculata | reverse complement strand
ATGTCCTCATCCCCTGAATGGGTGACAACACATAAAATACACAATGCTTATTTTACGGGGGAGGGGAAAGGGGCATTATGTGTGTCAGATTTGAGTTTGTATGGCATAGGAATAGGAAAATCTAAGTATATTTTTATTTTTAAGTTTTATGTTTTGAATTTGGTATCAATTGAAAATATTGTCATCTATTTTTTCCCAAAACTTAGAATTGAATTTAAGTTTTTAATATTAATTAACCACTACATGTGATGACATTTTGCCAAACTTCATGGTTCCGTTTTGGGTGATTAAAAGACTGTCCAAATAAAAAAGTCAAATTCATTTGGATGCAAAGTTAAAGCAATACCGTACTATAAGATTTTGATCAGAAATAGTTTTGAGTAAAAACAGGCTAAAATAAAGGAATGCGACTATCTAAAACCTTTTTAAAGTGTATTTTGTCAAAAACTTGTTATGGCACAGTAAAATGGATATTAAGGAACATGCATGCTTTCCTAAACTAATACACATGGAATTAAATTCGGGATCCCAAATTTAATTCAACAATAGGCTATGACAGAAAAAGTAAGCATATTTGAGCCAAATCTTTGGAGGGTATTAATATCTTCCAAAAACAAACTCAATAAGCTAATAAAATCAAAAGTCATGGGTAAAGGGGGCCACTCCATTTTATAGTATTAATTGCTTTAAATTATGGGATTTCGGAACTTTCATGTTGTCCTAATTGTGTTGTCCTTGAATAAGTATGTTCCATTGTGTAGACACAATCTGCACTGATGAGGTAGATCAATCTACATTGAAGCAGATCCACTTTTTTGTGTAGCTTAAGGCTCTGTCAGACATCACCGTATAGAGCAAAACGTATGAATAACGTACAAAAGTTTCACATATTGAACTTGTGCTAAACGGACGGCCACAGTATGAATAACGAATTAAACGTATACATAACGGACAGACCGTATGGATAACGTATTGAACGTACTTGAAACGAACATATGACGAACAACAATGCATAAAACAGAACAATAGTGGGATTAAGTACGTTAGGCGTACGTTTTGCTCTATACGGTGATGTGTGACAGAGCCTTTACCCTGTTGTTGGGTCCAATATCAAACAAAAATCAGGACAATTAAGGGTACGAGGAATCCATATGCTCAGGAAAATGTGAATCCTAACTATTTTTCAATCATGAAAAGATAAATAGTTTCCACTGCCTTTGCGGGGACTCGAACCATGGATTATGGCGGGGGTTAGTCATGCATTACGAAGCGAGAGATCTACCGCTGAGCTATCAAGGTAGCGTTGAGATTGTGAACTAAAATCTAAAACATAAACATTAGAATGCCGTATTTTTCTTTTGTTTACATAAAAATTGCAATTTTTGCCTCATTGAAATGCTCAATTTGTAAGCAAATTATGCGAATGGGTATATCAGACAAAATGTAGATAATGTAGATACTTAAAACAGGCAATTCACAGCTCAAACAGGGCAAACTCAGAGTCGTAATTCACGTCCGGATTTTCGGGCAAAACAACCCGGGTTTGTTACATTATCAATCAAAATCAACTTAGCATATCTATAAAATATTGTTTGTAATTCAATAAGAAGTATCAAGCCTACAATCTGTCAAAATTTGAAACCAGTCGAATTGTTCGAACATCATGAAATTATGAGGTTTCGGCGAAAAAGGGTCAACTTTTTCAAAGTAGTCTTTAGGCGTCATTTTGACCTTCATAATGGACGCGAAATCACTAGTAAAGTTTCATGTATAAACTAGAGACTCTATTCAATATGTAAGCCAAAAATCGTGATATTCTGATAGGTGTAAGTAGGTAATAACTTGCAGTAAACATGACATTAAGCTGAGCGAGGCGTTTTTAGGGACTGTAGCCTTAAGACAGGAATTGACCAGCACTTATCTAAAAAAAAAAAAAGCTTTATTATCATGCTACTAAACTGTTTCACAACTCACTTTTTGACAAAATTGATAGGTTTGAATAAACCAGCTCTTTGGGGTGAGGGGCCAACAAAAATATAACCTTTAACATGTTCTACAAAGTCAAAATGAAAATTGCCTTACTCGTTCAAGCTTGTGACTTATTGCCTAACGTAACACTACTAAAATATTTGCCTAACTCAGTCTTTGGCAAATTATTGTATGCTCATTCCAGTGAAAATGAAACTTTTTTTTTTACTTCAAGCGAAAAATCATATTTTTTATTTGACCACATAAGCAGGTTTTTCAGTCATATCTTTGATACTTGGTACGTGAAAAGTATTTTTGAATCAGGTATTGTAAAAATTTCTATCCGTGCATGAATGAGCACATTTTTTAATTCAAAAATGTCGCAAACGTTACCAAAAAGTTACACCAAAATGTCACAAATGGTACCAAACAAAGCATTGTATTGAAAGAAATCCTGACGATATAATTTTCTACTACTTTTATCAATATTCATAGATATGTTATCCATCATCTATGATAAGCACAAGAAAAAAATCGCTAACATATCCGAGAATTTTCACTTCGATGTCATTTGGAGCAAAAAAAACCCATTTCCGTGAAATGTCACAAACGTTACATGAACTTTATTCCGTATTTTCGCATTTCTTTGAACACCTACATGTCTTTATCCCACCAGTAAGCACCATTATCAACAACAAACTTGTGGATATAATGTTTATTCTAGGTTCTGTGGCCATTTAAAAGCGAAATTTTTCAATTTTTCGGTCACAAACGTTACTTTGGAACGCCCTGAATTATACTACTGCCAAAGTTACACATTGTGACTATAAACAGATATAGCTATTACGCAATTCCTGTCTTTTTCATATACATTTAACTGTCTGCGAACATGGAGATTTGGTGATAAAACCATCATGATTGACATATACAAAAAATTGTGTTGCCTTGATTTTTCATCACCAAGCCTTTGTTATCATCAAAAAATACATAGGAATTGTAATTCAGATTATTAGATGATGAAGACTTGTTTAACCAAATATTTGGTAGCTCATTAAAGGTGTGTTTACACTGTGGCGTAGGGTAACAACGGAGGGTAACAAACTTGCAACTATACTTGCAACTGCAAACGACCGATACTACTACGAGAGTGTGCATGGCTAGTGGATTGTGATAGCTAGCGTTTACTGACTTTAACAATGACGGGCGGAAAATTCAAAAACTGCAATCCGCAGGTCTACGTTGCTTGTCATTACCCCTAAGTCGTCATAGTGTAAACACACCTTTAGAACTATGAGTCAATTTATAGTTCATATGAGCTACCAAATATTTGGTGCAATAAGTCTTTGTTACCTTATGTTATCTTACATGCTTATAATGCATTGATGTCTGACAGACTTAAATCTAAAATAGAATTATTACCACACATATTGAAAATTGTTTTTTACTTTTATAAACAGCAACATTGACACTATTCCTCATTGCTAGATGAGCATTCCAGATGATGCCAGAGCCAATTTTAACAGCTAATTTCTTCAATGTATCATGTTCGCGCATTAGCTATACAACCCTGTCAGTGTGCCATTGCGACTGGTTTTTCCTGACTCACTTGGACTTCATTGGTACATGCTTATCGGCAATTTTTACAAACATATTTTCAAAAGCGTTAGCGCTTAAGTATACATTACCAAACTTTACAATGTTCCAGTTGGCTTTACAACACAGCATAATTCTTTTGGCAAAAATGTTCATGAAATTGACAACAATCTAAATAACAATTTAATTATTTGAGTGGCTTGCATGCAATAAACTGAGTTTAAATGTAAATAAAACCGAACTTATCATTTTAGGATCCCAGCCACGATTAGCTAGTATCTGCGATAATGACATTAAAGCAATACTAAAAAGTGTTAAAAATGAAGTGCCCCTGCACCCATGACTTTTGATTTTTTTAGCATATCGGGTTTGTTTTAGGTAGATATTAATACCCTACAAATGATTTGGCTAAAATATGCTTACTTTTTCTGTTATAGCAATTGGTTGAATTAAATTTGGGATCCCGAATTTAATTCCACATGTATTAGTATAGGAAAGCATGTATGTCCTTTTTAACCATTTTTCAGTGGCAAAACAATTTTTTGACAAAATACGCTTGAAAACTAGCAGTGTGATGATTGATAATAACATAAAATAGTTATTTTCATCTGATATTTATTTAGTGTTGTGCGATCGTATCGATCAGCTGTTAGCGATCAGCTGATCTTGTTTCCATGACCACCTTTCTAAGAAATTTGTAAGGGACTTCCCCGATACGTTAGCCAATCGGAGATCGTCAATTTTATTTGAGTTTAGCGGTCTCACGTATTGTGGCCAATCAGAGGCAGAGTATCGTATTTTGGCCGACGGGCTGTAATGCTCGTAGGAATCGTGAAATAACAACAGAGTGAAGCTGAATCGGGGCATGAATGGTACAATGCCGTTGCACTGTGAGTTATTCTCCGATATTTTTACATGTTTTTGTTAATAAAATAGAATATAAAATCAGATGAATGTGGAACCAGTTGTCTTACTTTCGTTTGACCACCTACCAAACCACCACATGATGTCAGCGGTGTTGAAACAAAAAAGCCGTGAGCATCGCCATTGAAAAGAACTGACCGGTCGTATTTTAAAACTGCAGAATTCCACACCGAGTGATTCGTCAAATTGCTGTATGTTGACTGTTACGGAAACTGTCGCTGGCTTTTGGAATTTATGGTGAATCTTGTTACATTCCATTTGGACAAGAACTGCTTATGGATTTTTAATTTTACTTGCGTAAGCTGTAAGAAGTCAAGTCTGAAGTCAAGTAGATAGGTTAGATATTTTAATAATATAATAAAGTCTACCATTAAGTATCATATCAAAGTGTTTTCAATTTTCATATCAATTTTACCAAGCATTTTATGTACATGTATGTTGAAAATCTCTATTGCTCATGCCAAAGTCCAAGACCAAGACACGTAACATTCAAAAATCTGATCGGATCTTGAGATCACATGTAAATAACAATATGGAAGGCCAAGAGAATAATGTAAATGATATTGAAATGGATCATGAAGATCCTGGGGTAAATGTACAACAGGCAATTGATCAAGCAGGTGACCAAACTCAAGAGGTTCAAGAGAATGTTGAAGATTCCAGTACCAGTACTACTGATAACCAAACCGTGCCAAGTACTCAGAATACTAATACTACAGAAAGTCAATTTATGATAGAGGTAAGTGGGGCACAAATTCCTGTATCATTTCAGCAATGGCTGGAGTACCAAAAATTACAGCAAGAAAAGGAATAGAAAGAAATTGAGAGAGTTGATAAGCTTAGGCTCTTAGAAAGGGGTAATGAATTAGAAAGAGAATTGAAATTGAAAGAGATTGAGTCTAATGAAAAGATTGAACTGGCAAAAGCTGCAGCTCTTAAAGATACTGCTAGTGATTCTGGAAGTAGTGCAAGTTATGCAAATTTTAAATTTGATAGGTACAAACAAAAATTTACCAACAGTACTGATGCCGACGCTTACTTCACCGTGTTTGAGAGCTATGCAAGGCGTGAGGATTGGGCGGAATCTACGCGGGTTAGGAGAATTTTGCAATGTATAGAAGGAAAAGCTAGGGACGCTATGAATGCAATACCAAATCCTGATTTTGATTACAATGATTTAAAATCTGCGATTTTAGAGGCATTTCAGTTAACTCCTGAAAATTACAGACATAAATTCAGGGAGATGAGAAAATAAGAAAATGAAAGTGTTAAGCAGTACATTATTAAACTTTCCCACACATAATTATGATTGTTGGGTTAAATATTCAGGCATAGATGCCAATAATGCAAAGTCTATCTCACAATTGATAATAAGAGAACAATATTGGAAAGAGTTCCAACAGACATGAGAAAACATCTCTTACAGAAAAAAGTCTTACGACACTGCCGAGATTGCAAGAGAGGTGGAGGAGTACGCAAGCATAAATCCAAATACTGGAAGTCACAAGCCTCCAGCAGACAGTAATATAAATTTCAGAAATAGAAATGGAAATTTCCAAAATGAAAGACAACAAAACTCACAAAATGGTAACAAATTCCAGACAAAACAACAAAATGGGAGAAATATATAGCGGGCACATCCTTACAATCAAAGGAAAAATGATCCAGGCATTCAAAACTCTTTGAACAGGCCACGTACCAAATTTAAATCCGATTCAATCATCAAGATTTCCAAGTACGAGAAATCAAAATCAATCAAATCCTATGACTAATCATGCTCATAGTAGAGCACAACCTGGTAGGGCACCTCAGGCTAGTGCACACAAGGCTGTCAGAGTTGTGAATCAAGATACAATGATAGGCCCAGAAATTAAACAGGGACATCAAAAACATCAAACTGAAACTGAGGATCAGTCATATTTCATAGGCACCATGGTAGAAGGTAAACCACTTAAAATGTGGAGAGATACAGCTTGTACACACACTCTGATTGACAAAAAGCATGTACCAGATAAATCTCTCACAGGTGATTACATGACAGTTGAAGGTAGAACTCTGAGAACTGAAGGTGTAGGGCCCAGTTTGATACACATTCCACTTGCAGAGGTTAGCATTTATCAGAGTGATGATTTGATAGCCGAAGGAAAAGCTTTAGTAGGTGTAATTGAAGATTTAAATGTGATGATCTCCTTGGTAATGATATAGGTCCTCGTGCACAATGGGCGAAACCAAAACCAGTCATGATTGTAACTAGGGCACAAAAACGCCAAGAAGTAATTGAGGAAATAAAATCTCAAGATGCCATATGCCTGATTACACAGATTTACAAAATAAATCTGAAGAACAGTCACAAGTCACACAAAACAATAATAACTTGCAAGATATACCACAGCCTACTGAAATCAGCCCGCATGTTAAATCTTTGCTCCAAGGAAATGACTTGATAAATTTCCAAAACACTGACAAGACTCGGTTAGGAAATCTCTAATTGATGGGTCACAAGTCAAAGATCATGATATTTGTTACTATAGACAAAATGGAATTATCATGAGGAAATGCATGCCAAATACGCGTCTTCACAAACAAGTTGAAGATCAAATAGTGTTACCAAAACAATATAGAGAACATGTGATTGAAATAGCGCATGACAAGACTGGTCACCTAGGTGTTCAGAAAACAAAAGACAAGATAACACAACATTTCTATTGGCCAGGTATAAATCACCACCTTATTAAGCATTGTAGAGAATGTGAGCAATGTCAATACTTGTCAAAAACAAAGGGGCAAAAACAAATGCTAAGACTTTTACCACTGATATATATACCATTCAAAAGAATTGGCATAGATATTGCAGGACCACTTCCTGTCACTGAGGATGGTAATAAGTACATTTTAATGATTTGTGACTATGCCACCAGATTTCCCGAGGCGGTACCCATGGCAGATCAGAGGGCAACAACCGTATAGCGCAAGCTTTAATTTCAGTTTTTGCTAGAGTTGGGTTGCCAAGTGAAATAATACATGATCAAGGTACTAATTTCATGTCTCAAGTCATAACAAACTTATGTGAAAAACTAGGCATAGCCAAAATTCCAGCTGCTCCATATCATCAACAAACAAATGGCTTAACCAGGCCCGTAGCCAGGATTTTTTCAAGGGGGGTGCGGATTTTCAAAAAGTGGACCTTTTGGAGCAAAAATTTTCGTTATGGTCGAAATTTTTTAGTTTTGGTCAACCCTAACCGAATTTTAGTAGTTTTGTAGCAGTTTTTTAAGCATTTTATTAAAAAAAGACCTACATTTACTTGTTTTGGTGCTTTAGGTGTACTTTTGGTGGTCATTTAGGGAATTTTTGTGGACCTTTTTTGTATATTGTCAAATTTGGGGGGGTGCGACGCCCCCACCGCACCCCCCCCCCCTGGCTACGGGCTTGGGCTTAACGGAGCGATTCATTGGTTAAAAAATAGTGTGTAGTACATTTTTATGTTTTAATTTGTTAATATTTAAAACAGGGCTACTGTAATAGCAGAATCATTGTATTTCTGAAGGACAACTCTGTATAAATATGGTTTGAATAATTAATAAATAAATTGGTACAAAGAAAATGATGTTAAATTCTCTGTCAGAAGGACAAAAGGAAAATTGGGATAGATACATTCTGTTATTTTTGTTTTCATAAAGAGAAGTTCCATGTCAGTTTACAGGCTATTCACTGTTTCATCTTTTGTATAGGAAACAAGTCAGGGGTCCCCTTAGTTTGATCAAAGATGGTTTCTTGAAACAAGGTGATCGGAGCAACATGATATTCCATCACAGCTTCTCACTGTAGCTTCAAATTTGACAAAATGGATGGCTGAAGCCAACAAAAATAAACAAGCAAATCAAACCAAAATGAAACAGCATTATGACAAAAGTGCTAGAGATGTGAGTTATAATGGAGGTGATAAGGTACTTGTTTTCTCCCAGAGGGAGCAGTCAAATTTGAGTCAAAGTGGCAGGGACGTACAATCATTGGAAAGATAGGGGAAGTGAATTATGAAATTCACATGCCAGATAAGAGAAAATCAAAGAGAATACTACATGCCAACCTTATCAAAAGTGGTACTCAAAACAGGATGCAAAAATTGTAGCCCAGACCTATTGTGTAACTGGTGTTATTCATGAAATAGGAAATGAGTCGGTAATTGGAGATAAATCAGTTGATTTTGATTTAGAGACAAAATTTTTGGATGATAGCATAGGCTTGAGTTATAATCAGACTCAAACTTGGAGGGATGTTAAAATTTCTGGATATATTTCAGAGGTACAAAAAGATGACATACAGCGTTTTTCTATTGAAGCATTATCCGGTTAAATCCCGGGGGTTAAATACCGGAAAAGGGATTAAAACGGCCCAATAGAAAATCACCTATAGTGTATATTCTGAAGTCATTCTCTGATGTTCCTGGAAAAACTAAAGTGATTTTTCATAAAGTTAAAACCACACATGAAACTCCTCTCAGACAAAGAGCCTATAGAACTTCTCAATCCATGATGCAAAAAGTCAAGGCTGAAATTGAGAGTTATTGAGCCTACAACTAGTGCCCATGCATCTCCAAAAGTTGTCGTAGCTAAGCCTAATGGGGATATAAGGCTCTGTACAGATTTCAAAGCTTTGAATAAGATAACCGAATTCGATCCATATCCAATTCCTCGCATAGACGAAATTTTAGATGTTGTAGCAAAGGCTAAGTACATTACAACTTTGGATTTGACCAAGGGATTTGACCAAGTCCCACCTGACAAGCAGGTGAAGGCAAAATCAGCATTTATTACTCCTTTTAGACAATTTTCCTATAATGTTATGCCATTTGGAATGATGAATTCCAGCGCTACTTTCCAGAGACTAGTAGACAATGTTTTGCAAGGGTGTTCAGAATTTTGTCGCCAATACATTGATGACGTAGCTATTTTTCTCGATACATGGGAAGATCACCTGAAACACCTAGATATTGTATTGACAAAAATTGAGAATGCTGGTTTTACCATCAAACCTTCAAAATCAAAATTTGCCAATTCAGAAGTAACATATTTGGGTCATACAGTAGGTAATGGCAAAATCAAACCTACATTGGACAAAATTGAGGCAGTTGAAAAATTTCCGATACCAGTTACCAAGAAAGATACAAGATCATTTTTGGGTCTTTGTGGGTATTACAGGAAATTTGTGCCACACTATGAGTGTATTGCTAGACCTCTAGTAAACTTAACTAAGAAGAAAGAACCCAAAAGGCTCTGTACAGATTTTAGAGATTTGAATAAGATAGCCGAATTCGATCCATATCCAATTCCTCGCAAAGACAAAATTTTAGATGTTGTAGCAAAGGCTAAGTACATTACAACTTTGGATTTGACCAAGGGATTTGACCCAAGTCCCACCTGACAAGCAGGCGAAAGCAAAATCAGCGTTTATTACTCCAGTAGGTAATGGCAAAATCAAAGCTGCTGCTGCTGCGTTGCCATAGTCCTCATAGAACCATCTGCATTCTCTTGTGTGCCTTTGCTTTAGCCACGACCATTCCTCCCTCTGTCCATTTCTTGATGTTGTCAATCCATCCTGTTTTCCTGCGTCCTGGTCTGGCTTTTCCTTCTACCTC
>JXSR01S029831.1:5806-18618 GCA_000969725.1 Ophiothrix spiculata | reverse complement strand
TGAATTGAATATGAAAATGTAAAGTAGGCATAAATTGTAAAAGATACTGCAATTGTTAAACATTGACAATATTTTGTCATGTTATGTTAATATGACCTTAAATACCAGCCAGAAATAAACCATTTAATATGACCATCAAAGTCCAAAACTTCTCTAAACTAAATAAATCATCAGCCGACAAAAAACAATGAAACATTCATATGCACTAAACGCCCGCCACGCAAACTGGGACAAAACAAGTGCAGTGCATTGTAAAGTTCCACTGAAGTTCCACTTATATTCTTGTGTTCTGATAGGCTAGGTGATATGCAGAGTGTATGAATTGAATATGAAAATGTAAAGTAGGCATAAATTGTAAAAAATACTGCAATTGTTAAACATTGACAATATTTTGTCATGTTATGTTAATATGACCTTAATTGGAATACCAGCCAAAAATAAGAAATATTTTGATGTATTCATGCTTCAACGAGGGGGTATCAAAAAGTTTTAAACTTTACCCAGAAAGGATCGATTCAGTTAAATCAATGAAATTTGGTCACAATATGACTCGTCTCTATGTACATTATGGTGCAGAAATTGTCTCATAAACAGTGTTACTTTCTTTACATGTGGTGATTGATGTCATCTACCTACCCGCTTAAAACATAAGCTGCATTGAGAAAATTGAGACATGCGGCGTAAGTAAGTCCCTGTACTTGAAGGGTTACCAGGCCCACTAAATTTTATTGGTACCACCAAAGTTTAGTTGTTTGATACCATAGTAACAGGTAGGGTTTTCTCTATCCATTGATACCAAAATTATGGAAATCGGTCCATGAATGACATCACAATGGTGAAATAAAGCATGGTCGACCAGAAAATATTGATTTTCATTGAAATATAAAATCGGATTTTTTTTCAATAGAGAGGATCCCTTCAATAATGGTCTGTAGACAATCAGTTAAAAATGGGAGAAATGTGTTACTTTGCACATTGACTATGTAAAGATGCCTAAAGTATCTCATAATGAAATTTTGTTCCTGGCGCCATTTCTTCTGGCTAAAGTTAAAAACTTTTTGATACCCTCGTATATGAATTGTTTTGCTGTCTATAAGCTGTATTTTCAGACAAATTACCATATTATAATGGAGCACATTTTAATAGTGATGATTAAAGAAAACAATGATATTAATGTATAAACATCAAGCAGACAAAAAGATACTAGTAAATTATTTCCGTATTTCCGTAAACATCAATTGAAACATCTGTTCCTGGGTTATAAACTTTTAAGAAACATACATTTGAGCTTTGGTGTATCAAAGTACATTTTGTGTACTCTCAAATAATTTGTTTTGATGATTTTTTTTCATATGATTTGTGTTGTGTTGAATTGTCCTTACAATGAAACCCAGTCATGAATTAGTGGTATGCTCTAGTAACATACACAAAAAATTATTTCAAAATCAGGATCAAAGGGCAAGAGAACCCCGGAGACTTCCTTCTTGTTAAAAGATTGTTACAGTTGAATCTTTGTAACCAAATTTAAAATTGACTGGCACTGATTGGACCCAAATGTATCTTTCTACCCTCCGAATCTACATGGTTTATCGCCTGCTTAATCAATATACTGATGTCTCTTTAGGTTTTATCACATCATCAATCATTCATACCTTGGTCTTGGTGAGGACAATAGTAAACACCGAATGGGAGCGGCTAGATTTGTCATTCATCCCGGTAGATGCTGTAGCTCGCTGTTTATTGCCGACTTCAATCCATGTACTGATGTCCCCAAAGGATTTGGCTGCAAATCTACAAATACAATGAAATAAAGACAGACATCAAGGAGATGAGAAAAATGTTCTAAGGAGCTTACTTTTCAGGAGGCAGAAACAAAGATTAATGATGTGGTTAATTATTATTATGAAACTTAAAGGGAAATGAAATCAAGTTCTTTATTCCAAATAACACAATTAGGGATTTAAGTAACTGAAGTCAAAATTTCCTTAAAAATGCCTAAAAAATTCCTGGAAAAGAACACTTTCCTATTCTTTTATATAGGGCAAAAATTCCTGAAAACAAGACATTTTCAGCAGAATTCCCTAAATTCAGGAAATCTATACGCCTTCTTTGCAACAAAGCAAGTACAAACTTCACAAATCATTGTGTCTGTTATAATTTATTATTAGAAATCATAAAATTTCCTACAAATCGCCTACAAATCAGCAAGATGCATATGATGAAAGCATGTGTGACTACGCATTGATAACGATAATGCATCACGCTTATCTTGAATGGTTGTTTGACGGGGTGATTGCACGACAAGAATTTTTTTTCTTACTACATGATGTAATATGCTTTTTTAAAGCATATACTCTATGCAATTCTTGCTTTCAAAATTTTATGATTTATAGGAAATTTAATGACTTCAATAGTTGTTAACATCTTTCTGGGACACACCGTAGTTTAGTAGTTTAAGTAATTTGTACGTAGATAACTCATGGCATTTAATAATAAAAGTCCTATATCAATTAAATGTATATGCATTCTTATTAAAATGACAAATCAAAAATCAAATCAATTTTATTCACAATATCATACATAAATATATCATAAAACCAATAAAAACACATAAATCAAGATATGATATTGTGGGAATGGTCCAACTTGAGGCCAAAAAGGGCTAAAGGGACCATCCTTTGTAAGACAATGTTTCAACCACACAAATCAAAAACAAAAGGGGACAAGATTGCATACAAAAACCAAACAATGCACAGAAGGCGCATGCCAAGACCAACAAAATTAGTTGTAATTACCAAAAAGATTTGATTTATACAAGTTTCTAAAATGCTTGACAGCCTTTATTGTTTTGTATTCGAATCTAGTGAATTCCATAAGATAGGTCCTGTTGTGCGAGTTGCACAGTCTGAAAATGTTTCCTCTGTTTTGTTTATGCTATAGTCAGATGAGTTTCTTGTTTGATATTTAAGACCTTGGTTATTTTGGATAAAATATTCTGAAAAACACTTGGGAGGTGTTTTGTCCTTCATCTCTCTCTAATTTGGTACACTTACGTTGATAGGCCTTCTACATATGGTCCCATAGATGGATGCTCTCGTACCCTTAGCTGTTGGAGGAAAAGAAAAAAATCAATGAAATAGCAGAGGAGGACGTGTCTGTGGCCCTACAGTTTACCAGGGTATAGAAAAAAAATCAACCTTTCTGGGAACTTTTCTGGTGCTGATGAGAATTTCCTGTGAGATTTTTGAAAAAATGCACCAATTGCTTGTTTTTGACAGTAATTTGACATTCACGCCAAAATTGGGCTCATTTATTTATTGGCACCATTCAATATTGCCAGAAAAAATAATCTGTATTCAGAAATTCTTGTTATTTTTATCATAATTTGTCTATTCAAAACAATTTCAATGGAATATTTATTTTTAAAAGATACTTGTTTTGTTCCTTTACCACATCTTTGATTATGATTGCTGTGTAAAAAATCAAAATGAAAAATGGTCTGCTGAATGCAATTCTTTTCAAACTATTTATAAAACAGAATTTCTGATAAATGGAAAATTTCAACCTTGTGAAAATTAAACTGCATCAAACATTCTAGTCCTGAACCAGAGCTAGGTTAATTATGATCAGGAGAAAAAATAATTAGGAGAATCTTTGCGAGAATGGATTTTCTACAAACTTCTGACCCTATACTACAGTCCTGAGGCCTATTTCACTAACGTGTTAATCCAGCGCAAATGCTGAACTTCATCGCAAAAGTGAGAGATCATTTCAAATTTGCGTTAGATTTCCCGAAACCAATTTCACTAAGATTTTTGCAACAAGAAAAAAACAAACCTAAAATAAAAACACACCGCAAAGTATTTGCAATGAAGCATCCGCAATAAAATATCGCGAATGGAAGTCATCGCAAATTCTTGATATCATGTGATCTTATGACCTGAAATGATGCTAAGACTGGAATATAGTGACTTCAAACACTTTGTGTTAAGGGCCCTGTCAACCTGTCGTTTTCTGAAATATTTTATGCTCTGTAACTCAGCAACGGATGATTAAATCCAAAAAAAAGTATATATTTCTAGAAGCGGATTTGCATACTGAACATGATGGTGAGGTCATTTTTGGCCCAAAAAGCTAACTAAATTTTGCTTTGGTGAAATGTCAAACCATTTTACTTTTTAGAATCTAGAAAGCAAAATCTAGGAAACCTTTTTTCAAATTTTTGATTTTTTTTCTTAGTTTTCGAGATATTGTCAAAAATTGGTCCAAAAATGTCAAAAATCCCACTGCTGCCACAAATTTGAAAAAAGCGTTCCTAGATATTGCTTTCTAGATTCTAAAAAGTAAAACAGTTCAAAATTTTACCAAAGCAAAGTGTAGTTACCTTTCCCGTAAATGTTAGGACCAAACACATGATTTTTGGACCTTTTTTGGACCGTAGGGCCAAAATTTCACATTTTGGTCCAAAAATGACCTGACCAGCGTGTTCAGTATACAAATTCACTTCTATAAATGTATACTTTTAATGGATTTAATTATTCGTTGCTAAGTTACAGAGCAAAACCACTTTCTGAAAATGAAAGGTTGACAGGGCCCTTAAGTATGCGTTGAATCTAATCTAATCAAATCTAGTTTAATAAACTCCCCTTTATTTGGTGCTTCTGAAATTGTACTAAAATAATGCACCTTGTACTGAAGTTGTAGTTGTCGAACTTACTCAGCTTCGCCTTTTGAGTACATGGACAACTCCCAACTCAGTATGTGGTGCATTATTTTTGTATGATTTTACTCACGTCAAGTAATACGCAGTTATGTATAATTAAAGGGGCAATTCATGATTTTGATGTGACAAAAAATTACTTCTTTTCTAGCTAAATAAAAAGAAGAGTACAACATAAATATATGCTGAAAATTTCACTTGATTCCGACCCTCCATTTCCAAGTTACAAAATTTTCAGCATTTTGAAAATCTCCATAGGCTACAGTGTTGTAATTACTGTTGGGGCCCGACAATTATTACAAAATGACACATTTTTTCACTTTTCTCGAAAATGCAAGTAGATGTGACAGAATGGTTTGGGGATCGTAATAAATACCAGTTGAGGATTCTTTTAAGCTAAGATACTCAATTTTGATAGATGTGACCTTGAGGGTGAAAAGTGGATCATGAATTGCCCCTTTCAAGCCACAGCCTGAGAGAGTAAACATCTGTATAGAGAGCCCGGGGGTGGGGGGCTTCCATTGACCAGTGGATATCATGCGTGACCACAGGGTTTCAAAAAGCACCCAAAACAAAGTATTTTCCCTGTTTGGAAAATGCACCCTTAACAAGTAATATATGTGTAACCGAACCCTTAACAAGTATTCGGTGCAAAACCTAACTTTTTAGCGCGTATTGAATGTGAAAGTGTATCCTTAACAAGTATTTACAAAAGCTTGATGCCCTAAGTAAATTAGACCAAAACGGAAACCATTACTGTTTGACAGTTTTTCCAATACAACGCATACATTCCCATGTGCTAAATTAGCAGGTGATTTTTTTTGTGCCATTTGCCATCCCTTTTTTGTTAGATCACTCATGCATTAAAGGTGTAGGTTCCTTTTTTAGGATGTTTATAATTTACTTTAACTGATTGACCTTGACCTCTGAAATGCATTGTGCAAGGTTTCAAGCTTAGCTTGTGTCTTGTTTTCTCTTGAGAGGCAAAAGAAAGTATGCACCTGGGGATGAGGCTGTTATGTAAATACAATAGAAATGGAAAATAGGTATACCAATTAATTTACGTGTTATGCTATATCTCCAAAACTATAAGCAATTTGTAGGTGAAATTTTGGATTCATAATCAGAAAAATATGGGCTTTTATTTGGCATCAAAAAATATACCACTTCCGGTTGAGCCCTGGGGGATGAGAATGTGATCGGAACCTACACCTTTAAACAAATCAGACCCTAAAAACGTTTGCTTTTGCGCAAAAAGTACACCCTTTTTTCAATATACTTGTGTTTTTGATACACTTTTTGATACGCACGTAACGTGCCAAATCTTAAACAAGCATGGTTCGCGAACCAGTAGTCTCGCCTGCTTATCGACTGCCTACTGAATTGACTGCCTTCTTAATCATTCAGTTGTGGGGTGGAATAGGATAGGGTAGGAGTAGGGTATGCGTATTGAGCGCTTTCTTAATTGATTGCTACATAATTATTCAGTGCGTGTTAATTCCCTCAGATTTGGTAAACAAGCACTATGGTCTAAGTCAGGGGTTCGTGAGTTATGACCTTGACCTCAAAAATGACCTTGGATGACCTCAGCTCTGTGGTCGATTTCACAAAACAATTGCGATGCATCGTAGCTGCGATGCGTTCAGTGCGCAACTAGACTGGATTTCACAAACACATAAAAACCCTTCGCAAGCGAGCGATGCGTCGCAAGGTATACGAATATTGCACGGGGGAAATTCCAACACATCGCAACTTTGCGATGAGCCAAAGGTGATCGCAAATTCGCGATGAGTGAACGATGCGTTCGGTCTTACGATGCTTAAACGATGCGTTTTAATGTTAGTGAAATCGACCACAGGTCAACTTTTTGAACAATTTTAAAAAATTGACCTCAAATGACCTTTTGACCTTGAATGACCCTCACCGCACCCCCAAAAGGGCGCGGCGCGTGTGCTAATCCCGAACCTCTTCATGTCACCAAGTTTCATTACCATAGCCCTTATGGTTTAGGAGATATACTTAAAATACCAAATCATGCATAAATTATGCAAATTAGGTACTTCATATGCATAGTTTGCGTTCAAATTGTACGCAGCGCCAGTTCAGCTCCAACCCTACCCACTCACTAAATATTATCAACATAGGGCATACGGTTTCCGAGATTTGCTCCGGACAAGAAATGTGGACGGCGGACAGTTTTAAGGAATGGTGTGTCTCTTCTGAAAAATTTTCAGGCAAGACAAAAACTACGTAACGTGCCCAAAAAAAACTACCCTTTTTACATGATTTTGTGGTCGGGCATGATATCCACTGGTAAATGAAGGCCCCCCCCCAAACGGATAGAGAGGCAAAGTCTGGGAGGCATATTGCACAATAAATCACCTGGGTTTATTAACTATAATTTAATGAAGCTTACCCTCATCTTCTTGTCAGCATTGGTATTGATACCTGCAGCAAGGAGGTCATGGATCTTCTCATTGTAGATCTCAAAGAAGCTGATCTCAATGGCAAACTGCACCTGGAAAAATGGCAAATAACAACAGAGTGTTTTCTTAAATAACCTGCGTAATAGCGCGATCCAATCTAACAAGATTATTTCTATTTTTACGCAAACAACTGCGCGGTCATTATCAGGTAACAATGACTTCTTATAATGACCAGCTTATGTGATGTCATTAGCGTTGAATGCGTTTTCTCATACTACGCCCATCAAGCGCGAGTATGCACCACACACACACACGCCCACCCCCACACACACGTATCATATTACGCGATGATCGTCATGCCTGGACTGGCCGTAATTCCCTTATAGGGATAAGTAGACCTTTAAGTAATAAAAGTTGAAAAGTATTTCTTCATAATATTACACATAAAAGGCATTAAAATATCGAAAGATCAGTTACTAATGACAATAATAACTTTGCACCATCTATTTTACGATCATTGTTTAAAATCATTGGTGTTTGTTTTGTGCCTCAGTACTTTTCAAAGTACCTCGGCCAAAATCAAACACCTCCGATTTTAGACAATGACCTCAAAAAAGATGGTGCACAGTTATTATTGTCTAATTAGTTCCTTTTTAGGCGCAATTCACATTCCTGTTAAAATAGCGATGACAAAAAATATCACTCAAGTAACAAAATAGATATATGACTTTGAGAATAACATCTTGACCTTGAATAACAAATTATTGAAGGACCTTGAAATTACCTTGGGTGAGCTCTCTGACCTTGAAAATAACATTCTGATCTTAAATGACCTTGACCACACCCTCAAAAGTTTCATAAAGAAATTTTAACCCAAGGCCCTTGTCACCAAGTTTCATTACCATCACCCTTACAGTTCAGGAGATATACTGAGGATAAAATCATGCATAAACAGGGTTCGTACACCTTGGAGCCTTTAAAATTCAAGGACTTTTCAATGACTTTCAAGGTCCAAAAGCATGATTTTCAAGGACTTACCACAGCATAATTTGCAGTATGCTGAACTCTTGTTCCTGTCGACATCAATCCACTCGCTGAATTTGGGATCAGTTAGCCATAAATTATCAATTTTCAAGGACTTTCAAGGACTCTGTGCAAATTTCCAGGACTTTCAAGGCCTTGAAAGGGTGTTTTCAAATTCAAGGATTTTCAAGGACTCTCAAGGACCGTACGAACCCTGCATAAATTACGCAAATTAGGTACTTAAAGGGAATTGGACAAAATTTTGTTTGTCGATGATTTTCACTTCCTATGTTAGAAAATAACAGTCAATTACTACATGTCAGAAAAAATTTGATCAAAACCTTCAAAAAAGTCAAATATTTGAATTTTAATTTATTTGTTGATTTTGGGTATGAGGCTATTCTCTAAACATATTTATTGATGCTATACAATGACAAAGAGCCAAAAAATTTTTTGTAAAACATTCCTTTCACATCATAGATTGCAGATAAATTTTCATTAGAGCTCCTGAAAAGGCCAATTCTAAAAATTCAACTGTAGAGGGCAGTATTTATCGTTGTCGACAACGATAATTAAAAATAATAGAATATCTAAATATTTTGATATATAGGGTTTGAATTTGACAATGAAACTTTGCATGCTGTCATTATTACAGCTTATACTTCAAATGATGCAAAAATCTCAGAATGTTTGGGGAAAAGTGTGGGGGGGGGGGATGATGCTGAACTTGTCCAATGCCCCTTTAATATACATATTTTGCACTTAAATTGTACGTAGCATCGGTTCAGCCCCGGCTCTACCCACTAACTATATATCATCAACATAGTGCATACGTTTTCCGAGATTTGCTCCAACCTCTGCATCATACCCCATGATACTGCCAGACTCTGATACCAGCTTAAATATGTACACTTGCATTGTCTTCTTGTGGATTCTCTATTCTTGTTAACAGATCTTGACAGAAACAAGGGATGACACCAACCTCCGCATCATACCCCATGATACTGCCAGACTCTGATACCAGCTTAAATATGTACACTTACATTGTCTTCTTGTGGATTCTCAATGCTTGTTAACAGATCTTGACAGAAACGAGGGATGACACCAACCTCTGCATCATACGCCATGATCCTGCCAGACTCTGATACCAGCTTAAATATGTACACCTACATTGTCTTCTTGTGGACTCTCTATTCTTGTGAACAGATCTTGACAGAAACGAGGGATGACACCAACCTCCGCATCATACCCCATAATCCTGCCAGACTCTGATACCAGCTTAAATATGTACACTTACATTGTTTTCTTGTGGATTCTCAATTCTTGTGAACAGATCCTGACAGAAACGAGGGATGACACCAACCTCCGCATCATACCCCATAATGCTGAAATAAAAGAAAAAATGAAGCAGTTTATGGTGTGAATCGAAAACCATATCAATCACCAAAGATACAGAAACTACAACACTTGTGTATATTTGACAGTAATAATTCGCATAAGTTCTGTGATTTGTATACGTTATTTTTTTTTTAACAATCTTCAAGTTGTAGTTTTAACCCTTCTTTAAGCCTACATCCTCCCCTCCAACCCCCATCAAACAATGTTGAAATGTTACAGCAAATCTTATAACATAGCGTCATTCAACACTGCAGTAGAGGAGAGGGGGCTGAAATTTAAACATTGCTGTCAAAGTGTCCCAACATTTTTTTCAATGATTGTAGATCTATACTAACTGTAAAGAAACAACAATTAGACCTGCACTATAGGGAAAACAAAATTTTTTTGGACAATTTAAACAAAAATTCAAGATAGTAGTTGCTATTACAAACAATGGGCCCTGCACTTTGGATTTTTGTCTTACAAAGATCAGGGTAGGGAGGGTGAAAAACAACAATATATTAGGTCAAAGTTAAAATCACCCAGTGGATATGACGACAAACAAAAATACATAGTGGGGCATCATGGATTGCAATGGGTAATTACAGACACAGGTCTGTACTCCGGCAAAAGAAGGCTACTTTCACCAAGAAATGAAAATATCAAGCTTGTCAAGCCTTATAATTTGGTCAAGTGATTTTCACACGTGACCATAATGTAGTGTTGTGTCACTATGCATTCAGGCAGCGATAGTCAAGGTGTGGCTTCAATTTTGTAACTTAGCCTTTAAACCAGAGATGCCTCTGATTTCATTGAAAAAAAACCCCACCAATTCTTGAAAGATACTCCAAAAAGGACCGAAAATATATGAAAATATGTAAATTAGAGATCATAAAAAAACACACCTGAAATCATGGTTTGAGCTTCTAAAAAAAATGATTTCAGGTTAAGACCTGAAAAGTGGCATCTCTGTAAACCAGAGTCTGGGTCAGAGTGCGAATAGGCCAGTGGCTATCTATACTCTATAAACCTTGAAGTATGTTAAAAGCAATCAGACTCTGTTACAAGATCCACTGCATATCACTGTATTCTACAACATTATGAACTGGTGGTTTTGTATTGTTTAAGAGACAACTAATGATTGATTAGGATTGATTAAGACCAAATCACTGTGTATTAATATTTTTACATGAATTGTACATGATTTTGGTATTATTTTGGGCTAATTTTGTTGCTAACACATGGACAAACATGATTATAAATTCATTTGAATATTCAGTAAGATTTGGTATGTTGTTTTGATTCGAGAAATACGGACTAATTTACTCCCCCGTATGGTTATATTGGTTTATGTGCGTTAATCGGCTGCCTGTTGCATACTTCAAGATGTACAGAGTATACTCTTTAATCCATGCATCAGAACTGCTCAAAACCCCCATCTACAAATGCTCGATGCATTGACCGTAAGTGCAAATTCAGCTTTAATCATACTCACGTGTACGACTTTCCCGATCCAGTCTGACCATATGCAAAGAGACACGTGTTGAACCCTTCAAATGCGTTATTTAGCAACGGCTGACCAAGTTGCTCATAAACAGCATCTTGACCTGAGAGACAAAAAACATACAATGATGTATGTTATCGTATTTGATATATGTGATGGCTTACCCCGAAAGGAGAAGGGTTGGGGACTTTGCAGATGATATAAAGTTTGATTTTATCATATCATCTGCTACAGCATTTTGTAAGCTTTAAAATGACACCTTAATTCTTGAAATTTATCAAGACAATCATATTTTACAACAGAAAATCTGCTGGAAATTCTGTCCCTTTTCGGGGTGAACCATCACATATGTTAGTAAGGAACTTTCCAGGCCTATAGAACTCATCCATCCTCAAGTTTCCTAATTTTCTGGTCATAGAATTCTCTTGTTCCTCGCTTATTTCAAACAGCTAAATTTTAAGCTTCCCTCTTCTTACAATGATGAACTGAACCAAATTTGTAATTAGCTTGAAATCTAATTTTGCCAGAATTAGACTCTATTTTGATAAGTTACTAAATTCCGCTTTTTCCAGACCAGGCACCCAGACAATTTTCAACAAACTTTTGTCCATCTTTTCATTTCTTCCAACCCCACTCTTTCCAACATGGACCACAATTTCAACAAATGTCTAATTTTTCTTGTCCTGTAACTCAATTCTCAATAATACGTTTCTATTTTTTCAGTCTTGAGAAAATAATCAACTAGTTGGAACTCCATCTACCATGCGTGTATGGTAAATTTTCAATAAGGCCAAAGAAAAAAAAAGTCCGTCTCAGCTTCCCGAGCGCATAGCTTTTAAAAATCCAAATTTAGCGCATTTCTTTTTTTTTAAAGGTTTTTGAGAGGTTTTAATTTATTTTTTTTCATCTTTTTCCTACTACTGGAAAAAAAAAATAAACGGCCTCGGGAAAAAAAATAGTGGCCGAAAAATACAATAAAAAATAGGGGTATTTCCGCATCCGCGTAGCCCTTTTTTACTAAAAAAATCAAACAAACGCATAGCGCTAAGGGTTTTGACCTTAAGTAAGCTTAGACAGAGTTCTTTTTTTTTTTACCTAACTTGACAATATTTTTCGAACTTTTTAAAAATACAAATTTTTACCAACCTGAAAAATGTCCATTTGCATGGTCAAATGACCAGAAGCAGTGATCATAGCAAAAGCTATTAACCACGCCTCCTCTAGATTTGACGGAGGTTTCATTGCCATCCATAGATACTACACACTTGACATCAGGATCACTGGCTTCCCTAGTATATTAAAAAAGAAGGAAAACATTAGAGTGGCTTCCCTTTATTCAAAAAAAGGGGTGAACAATACAAATTTAGATCCCTGTAGTATTTGTAGTTTTTTGTAAAGTATATCGATTAGTGGCTTCTATAAAACAAGGAAGATTTGCATGCATTACCTGGTAGTGTGGTAATTTTCATGCTACATTAAATTTGCACTTTCATGCTCATTGATTGGAAGTGAAAATATATGCACCACCAAAAGTTAATGTTTCTGTACTGTGCACTGGTTTTACCAATGTATTTGTGTGAAACAAAAAATATGACCAGTTAATGACTTATGTCCTCTGTGCACACTATAGATCTATTATCTATGCATGTGAAACATTGCATAGATATTGTTTTCCTGTTGGTGTAGTTATCTATGCCTGGGTTTACCCAGCATAGATATTGTCTTTGTGCTCTTGATTTTTCTCCCTTTCCTTCTTCTCCTT
>JXSR01S029829.1:1195-16057 GCA_000969725.1 Ophiothrix spiculata | reverse complement strand
CAAATATTATCATATGAAATATTACCGTATTTTGTTGGTATTTCCGAGGTTGTGTTTATTGCAATTTCATCGAGTGTAGTTGGTATTTCCGAGGTCGTATATGTTACAATTTCATCGAGTGTAGTAGCATCTTCCACGGTTGTGAAAACATCTCCAGAAGTCAGGTCGGTCGTGAGATTAGATGTAGCGGCTTTATACATGATATAGTGAGATTAGTATCAAGTTACATAAATTTACACTAACAAAACAAAATAAACATTCAATTCAATCAATTGTTGTATTAATCTTAATGACAAAAATAACTTTAGACGAACGATTAATACGGAAACAAGCACCCAAGTTAAGAGAATTCTAAACTTGTTGGTCAAGTATGGTGGTAATATGAGTTAACTTTGTCACTGGCACATCATAAGTCCGGTCCAAGTGCCCAAATCGGCAACATTGCCCAAATGGGCAATACTTTTCCTAATTAGGCAATCTGAAATCCAAAACAATCCCATAATGCACCGCTTTAACTGATATAATTTGCTGTTTGTTGGTTGGTTTTAAGCTATTTATTAATCAAAATATGTCATGTTTTGAGTTTATTTGAATTATTGAATATGTGTTAATATAATTTTGAAATAAAACAACATGTTTTATTATTCAAATCGAAAGATTATAAAAACCGTTAAATTTGAATTTTGAATTCAAATACTAACCGCACGGTCAAATTTCATTCCAAACGCTCAAAACTTTTTAAATTACATAAATAATAAGTGGTGAAATTAATCATTAAATTAATGAGGAAACATTCCCAAAGTATGAATTAAGATACAATAAAAGAAAAACCGTTAAGGTTGCAGAATTCGGAAGACTTTCAAAAAATCATATTACCTAATTCGGCTTAACCTTGCAAATTTGGGCAATGTTGCCGATTTGGGCACTTGGTCTGGACTGATCATATATGACATTATGACTCTTGAACGCAGCGAATATATAGCGAACATAACGGTTGAGAAGAATTATAAACGCAACAAAAATAAATGCCTCCGACAAATTAATAGATATCGCAAGCATTTAAAAGCTATGATGGATTAAGCAAGAAAAAATGAAGCTGTCTGACAATCCTGTTGTGTGCAAGTGTTGCATACGACCTTGAAACATGAGTGGTGATGACCAATGTGAAACATGTTTCGCATTGGCATATGTGCCGTTGCCAAAAAACAGTATTATTGATATAAATAATCTGATGACAGAGACGATGATGATTGAAAAATAAATACCCGGATGACAAGGTTACAAGATACTTCAGTTGACACCTTTAGTTGTCTTAAAAAACCTTTCATGTAAAACGATCATGTTTTATCGTCTATGATTGATCCAAAGCGAGACACATTAAATATGTAAATAAAAGCGGTTACTCATACCTTCAGAACGACTTTTACTGACTGCGGCAGTCGAAGTGCTATCTGTGCTTACTGAGGTTACTGACAGAGTTGTGGAATTTGCTGTAGTTGTATATAAAATTATAGCAGAAGGACTATTAATTAGAATAAGAATTAATGTTTGAAAAAAAATGCTAAATATTGTATCCGTATCGTATCTAGATTTTCTCGACTAAAATAGTGCTGTGTACACTTGTTTGTTGTGTTGTTGTTGACTCCGACCATTGCTGTATGAGATACATCATAGTTCTAACTTTGATATAACAAAGTTTATCGACACTTATTTTTGAAATCTTAATATTTGTTCGATTGTTTGTTGCTCAGGTTAGTTAGTAGGGGACACATGTGCTTTCATGACAGTCACAGAATACCAGGCCTATGCCGAAATCACACGCTTGGAAAGACCATAAGGGACTAATACCATAAAGACCACTTCCAATCCAACGTAGCAACAAATGATGTTCAAATTTACTCTTAACTCATATTTCGTGAGAAAAGAAATTTGAAATTCTTATTTCATGCCCCGATAAAACGTTTTTTGATAAATGCGTGTAATTGGCAGATTGATTGCACTTTCTGTTCCTGAAATTTTAATGGCCTTTAATAATAATTAAAAAAAAATCAGTAACAAATGCGTTTGAATAACATAAGTAATGCTGATGTTCTGCTTCCATTGGGCAATCGAAAATTTAGTGGGTATACTGAAAATATTTCCCGAAAATACCTGGCAACTCTTTTGACAACACTTTAACGTAATTTTTACAAAAGTGAGTAAAATGTCTGCATTAAAAAGTCTTTGATTATTATACCCTGAGCGGGATTCGATTCTGGAACACTCTGTACCGTGTATAAGCAGATCCCTTGATACTTTTGATACCTTGTACAGCGCGCTTACCGATTTAGTCACCCTGATTCGTGGTGAGTGAATGGGGAATTTCAAATACTGATCAATCCAAAGCGAGACACATTAAATTTGTAAATGAAAGCGGTTACTCATACCTTCAGAACGATTTGTACTGGCTGCGGCAGTCGAAGTGCTTTCTGTGCTCACTGAGGTTACTACCGGGTTGATGGAATTTACTGTAGTTGTAATATCATAAGAGAAAGAATAATTATCATCATTTGATTTAACTGTTAAAAAGATTGACAAATATCGCATCTGTTTTGAAATGAGGTACCTAGGTTGCAAGATACACCAGTATAGACACCTTTAATTATCTTAACCTTTCCCGTAAAACGGCCATGTATAGCGTGATTTATCGTCTACAATTGATCCGAAGCGAGTCACATTAAATATGTTAATAAAAGTGGGTACCCATACCTTCAGATCGACTTGTAGTGGCTGCGACAGTCGAAGTGCGTTTTGTGCTTACTGAGGTTACTACCGGGTTGGTGGAATTTACTGTTGTTGTAATATCATAAGAGAAAGAATATTAATTAGCATTTGATTTAATTGTTAAAAAGATTGACAAATATCGCATCTGTTTTGAAATGAGGTACCTAGGTTGCAAGATACACCAGTATAGACACCTTTAATTCTCTTAACCTTTCACGTAAAACGGCCTTGTATAGCGTGATATATCGTCTACAATTGATCCGAAGCGAGTCACATTAAAAATGTAAATAAAAGTGGTTACTCATACCGTCAGATCGACTTGTTGTGGCTGCGACAGTCGAAGTGCTTTCTGTGCTTACTGGGGTTACTACCGGGTTGGTGGAATTTACTGTAGTTGTAATATCATAAAGAATATTAGTTAGAATTTGATTTGAAGTGGTCAAGGGGGGAGGGGGGGGGGGGTCCATATGAACCCAACATTTAGTTTTTGCGCGTCACTACACTACACTACTCATGTGATTTAAGGTGCCCTTACAAAGAAAACAAAGTATCAGAACACCTTACAATAAAGAACAAAAATTACATATCAAACAAATGAGTTTTCAGCTTTGATTTGAAGATTGCCAGTGAACCTGCATGACGAATGTGATATGGAAGGCTGTTCCAGAGCTTTGGAGCAGCAGCATAGAAACCATTTGAACCAGCAACAGTACGAGTATGTGGAATAATCAAAAGTCTTGTATCCTGAGAAGATCGTAGTCCGGGGCGTGCGGGAACATATGGGATGATGAGTTCTGTGAGATATGAAGGAATATTGTCAGAGTCTATAATACACTTATAAACAATTGTCATAAGCTTGAATTGAATTCTCTTTTCAATCGTAAGCCAGTGTAATTCATTAATAAGTGGCGACACGTGATCATATTTCCTACATCTGAAGATGAGTTTTGCAGCCCTATTTTGCACCCGTTGGAGTCTCTGAGTAAGTTTAGTAGTAATACCGAATAAAAGAAAATTGGCGTAGTCGAGTCTTGATGTGATGATGGCACGCACAGCATTTTTACATGTATCCTGGCTTATGAACATTCTGATCCGAGATAAATTGCGAAGGTGTGCACTAGAAGAACTACATATGGAAGAAACGTGATTGGACATGTCAAGCGATCTGTCAAAGACGACACCCAGATTCCTTATGGTTGATGCTGGTTTGATAACATCAGAGCCAATGTTCAAAGTTATATTATGAAGGCGATCTCTGAAATGTGAGCTTGATAGAATGAAAAACTCAGTCTTTGATTGATTAAACTGAAGCATATTGCTAGACATCCAGTCCTTGATACACGAAATACAGTTTGTGAGAGTATGAAGAGCATTATCAATATCTGTTTGACACTGTGGGTTGAATGATATATATAGCTGGGTGTCGTCCGCATAGCAATGGTATTTAACAGTTTCATAATCCTGAATGATGTTAGCCACAGTCAGTGCAAAAACGCGAAGTAATTTTTCATGGCCCTACTATGTATTTGTCTAACTTTACCATACCCTTCACCTGGTGGCAAAACATTTAAAATCGACCAACCCCTTCCCATGCTATGTAGCATAAAAACGTATTTTAGAGGGCGCTCTTCAAATTTGTTTTGCCCATAAAATCGTAACCGAACACCCTTTTTTCCCCAAATGTTATTTCAGGAATGTATTTGTACTTACATACTGCAAATATAAGCCAAATTTTATCGAAAAATTCCATTGGAAAATGAGTTTTCACATTTTTGGCGGGAACATTTTGACGCGAGACGGAAAATTTTGTTTGGCCGCCATTTTGAAACAGTTTACCCGATTTTCGAATGTTTTTCTTTGTTTTATTTTTTTGAAGTACTTTACCTGTGACCAGAGTTTCAACGTAAAATTCCTTTCGCGAAAGCGCTTTTTCGATGTTGGGTCCATATGGACCCACCCTTGAACACTAACGTGCATGTGGAGGACCTTGACCACTTAAGTGTTAAAAAGATTGTCAAATATCACATCTGTTTTGAAATGAGGTACTGAGGTTGCAAGATACACCAGTAGACACCTTTAATTCTCATAACCTTTCACGTAAAACGGTCATGTATATCGTGATTTATTGTCTATGATTGATCCAATGCGAGACACATTTAATATGTGAATGAAAGCGGTTACACATACCTGTATATTGACTTGTAGTAGTGGCTGCAGCAGTCGGAGTGCTTTCTGTGCGTACTGAGGTTACTGCAGGAGTGGTGGATTTTACTATAATTGTAAAAAGGTTGAGTTTTAATTAGAATTTGATTTCATTTTTACAAAAAATGAAAAATATCGTATCAAGATTTAGCTCTTTTTGAAATTAATTTTCCTTTTTCTTTTTAAAAGTGAGTTACAAATAATGAATATTGAAACAAGCCTATGTACAGCCTAACCCAATATTAATCAAACAAAGTAAAACCTACCGCACGCTGCTGACGTGTTTCCAGGCCCTACAAAACAAAACAAACAAAGAAGAATAAAATAAAGTTATTTCTTATTCTATTAATACTTAATAGATTAAATTTGAGTTTATTATAATATAAAGGTCATTCTTATTCAAAATGCGGGAGAAAAGAATGAGGCAGGTTCGGGTTCGATTGTAATAGCCCAACATACGTTCCCTCTTAAACATCATTCATCTAACGTAGCACATAATATAAAAGAGCCTGGCTAAACAGTTTGATTCATTAATCAGAGGTCACGGGTTGGTTTGACAGTTTGTTGCCTTCTCCAGTGATGCTACTCAAGCAAAACTATATATTACATGTCCTTATAGTCTTTCAGAGCTTACGTAAAGCCATTTTGCTTCACTTCAATATATTCATTTTCATTTTCAAGGTATTGTTTTAAAATTTAGAGGGTTGTAGTACTAATCATTGGGATAAATAAGTAATGTTATATGGAAAAAGTGCACTTGTAATACACCGAATAAAGTGTAGCTGAATCTTTGAAAGGTATGTCAGGTGCCCTCTTTAATACTCTCTAAGAATACTATGTTCCGTTTTTGAGAGATGGATGTTTATTTTTTAGAATATTTGTATGGTTACTTGACTAGGTAAACTTCGTCAAGTTTTTAGTCTAAATAATGTAATAAATTGATTAATAATTAAATTTAGAACAAGTTTGTAAAGCATAAAAGTATATGTATGTAATCAAGTCTAAACGTATGTACATAATATACGTTTTATTATTTATATTATTTATCGTGGTTCCCGCAGAAAAAAAGGACAACGAGGTACAACCATATCTTGCCACTTATATGCAGATAATATTTCATCTATTTTCCTTCAAGTTAAAATGCATGATTGCAATAATTTAGTCATTTGTAATTTACTTCTACAACTTACTACAGAGTCCGCACATGAGTGGGCACTTTTCTGGTATACCCTCATGTTCACCACAGTAGCGGGCACTTGGCCAGCCAGGACTGCGTCTACATCGATCATCTTTGTCCTCGCATACCTCTAAATAAGAAAATTCAGAAAATAAATACGGTTCGTCATATTACAACTATCTTATATATGATACAGAGACGTTTGAAATTAATAATCCAAGTAGGGAGGGGGGGGGGGGCAGGAATTACTTTGCGTAAACCTGGAAGTAAACTGTTTTTCCAATATGTTTATACTCGATTTTAAATATATGTGATTAGATCATGGAATCGCATAGTAGCAAACATATTCAAGTTTATACGAGGAACTATTTTGCTTCGTTTTGAAATAGACAAGACGATGCCGCAGACGAACACCCGATAAAATATGGTATTAATGATGCATATCCGCGTCCTCCTTAGTCTAAGGCCCGGTGCAGACTCCTCTATCGTATAGAATATTTTGCTTAGAATATTCAGTGCTGACGACAAAATGACGTAGGTCATCGAATAAAACTGTGTGTTTTATACGATGACCTACGTCATTTTGTCGTCAGTATAGAATATTCTAAGCAAAATATTCTATACGATAGTGGAGTCTGCACCGGGCCTAAGTAACATATTAAAATATCATTAACATAATATTCTAAATATCACGGATATGGACATGTAAATAATGTCATTGTATCATTACATGCTTATATGCAAACACGGATGTACATTTGTTTTAAAGAGTAAAATAGACCCTCAAAAATTAAGATTGGTTTTAATGATAAAGTTTGGTTCATAATATAGTGAAAATGTTATGTATATTCCAAAAAGGCCTAAGTCCGTACTCAGTTGCGATTTCATGATAAATTTGCAAACGAAATCATTTTCATCAACTTTCACGAAATCGACAAATCCAGATTTAAATATATTTGTAACTACTTTGATAAATATGTTTCTCTTTTATTTTGCGTTAAAAAAAAGAGTTTCAATTGCGTATCATCGATCAAAAGACCGCAGTTTCTATGGACATAAAATCCGCTGACTCACCTGCACATTGATCACCATACCATCCATCTGTACAGTTACAATAGCAGTCGTCAGTTAGAGTGCCACAATTGTAACAAGTCTGCCGACATTCTAAAAGATAAGTAAAGTAAAGGTTGTAATTGCTCAGGCACTAAATACCTATGTAGTGGTGTATATCGTCAAGTTCCTTGAAAGTTGTTTAAACTTCTTATTTTGTGAAAATTAAGAAAAACAGTCTGGATTTATTAGTTTGCTACTTTAATTGAATATTTTGTGTTAAATGTCTTGCGAATATCGTATCTATGTTGGCATGTCTGAATTGAACCAATAAAAAGACGCAGGCACCAACTGCATTTATTTATTTATTATTTTTGTATGTGGTAAGGTATACTACAATTCAGGAAATCAATAGTTAATTTACATGCATCATTTTTGTATTAATTTCATTTCGTTATTATTCACTTTTGTCCATGCTTGTACATTCGCATACGAATATCGGTCGCTTTTTGGCAAAATAGTTCCGTGAAAGAGGTCAACTTAATTTTATTTACAATGCTGTCGTTTATGATTATTTATGACTATGAAAGGCTGCTTCTGTTGTTGTTGTTGTTTACTTACCACATGTTTTACTTGAACATATATCCGGAGTAGCTAGAAAATGAAGAAAGCGAGAAAAAAGAACATTATATTTTATCTAAACTCGCATATAATTAGCTATGCACTCTATTAATTCATACAATTGCAGATCTTTATTTGTTTGAGATAATTAATGATTATATATTGTTTTAATTATGCCTTAACTATATAAAACAAGAAAATACTCCACTAAGTATTCAGATATTATGTCAAAAAAGTTTTCATGTGTATAATGAATAGTTATGAACAGAATTTTTTTCCAAATGCAAATGCAAAAATTAATGATTCGGAGTTGATACGGCCAGTTCTTATTACAACTGAGGAAATAAAATAAGATTAAGGGAGTTAAGTATGTTATTCGGAAGGGATTATAATGCATCCCATAATTAAAAAGAAATGCTATAGGGCCTGTTCAGCTCATTTATTAAAAAATGCCAGAGATAGTTTTTTATTTTTTTAATCATAAGGCCCCTGTGTGATATTATTGATTGACTTACCACATGCATTATCTAAACACAAACCGCTGCCTGATGGACACTCAGTACAGCTAGTTCCTCTCGTGAATGGTCGAACGCCTTTATAATTTCCCCTTAAAAAGTAAATAATTTAGAAATGCTATTAACCATACATTTCAATTTTCATTCTTAGAATTTGCGACATGATGCGATAATATATTGTGAGTTTACAGATTAACAATCTAAGAAACAACTGTTTAGCATATCAATATTATTAAATTTGCAACAAGTTCTAACAGCGCTGATTAAACGCAAATGTAAGGTATACACTATACATGAAAATATGCATAAAACTTGGGAAAAACGTGAATTTTGGATGCTTCCTGCAATATAAAATTTTAAATGTCCTGACCAATGTATAAACGTGTAAAACTGAAGAAAACAATTTTTATAGACACTTTTTACCAGACAAATAAAAATGTTGTGCTTAATTGCAATTGAGTTAAGAAAAACAACCTTTAGAGCACATTTATATAATAAACCTTCCACTTCAATCACTGTGGTACTCTCTTTTGATCCTGTTGATACTTTTAAATTACACCAATGACAACTACAGATATAACGCAATAAAGCAAACATTTCATGGTTCGCGTAAAAATCGTTAAGAGCTTGATAAGTTCTTACACAACTTGTTAACACTTAAGTGCATAAGGGGGGGGGGGTCCACATGGACCCTGGATTTTGTTTTTCGAAGCGCGAAAACGCAACATAATTCAATAAAGCTGTTTTATGTAATTGTCAAGGTAGGGGTTGAGCATATTTTGGTGTAAAAAAAAAAATCAAATCAGTCGTGTCGTTTTTGAGATAATTAGCATAGACTGGTAAAATGATGGCACTGTTCGAATTTTGTTTTGTCCCTAAAACCGAAACGAAACAATTTTTTAAATTTTTCTTTCAGCAATGTATTTGTAAATATAATCTGCTATTATGAGCCAAATTTCATTGAAAAATTCCTTTGGGAAAACAGATTTCCAATTTTTGGCGAGAACTTATTTCGGAAAAAATGATTTGACACAAATTAAATATCTGGTCGCCATTTTTTGAAATGGAATGACCGATTTTCAATTTTTTTGTTTCATATGAATTTAATTGAGTTGGTGTATCACTGTATACAGTTTTAAAGATAAATAATGCGGAGAACATTGTTTTTAAAGCGTTCAAAATCCAGGGTCCATATGGACACCCCCTTGGGCACTAACGGGATTCTAAAACACCTTATGCACTACGATTGAATTGAATGCAAACTTCAGTCTCTGAATGCATGTTCTTGAACGGAAAGGTCATTTATCGAATTATAAAATGGTCAAAGGTTTTGGCTAAGCGCACTAAATATATACATATCAAAAAATGTGTCATGGACGACGATTACAAAAAATGACACGTGATGACCATGAGCATTACGAACGCTATCAAAACTAAATGCAGATTTGAAGACAAAAACATTAGTTTTACTGTACTACAATATTAGTCAATCAGAATATCTCCGTTTTTAAATGAACCAACACAACAGTGGTGCTAAAAATGTGAAGGTTATGTTTTAACTGTTACTTACACGATTGCCAAAACATGAAGAACTAAATCTTCGACATGTGTAACATGGCCTTCCGCCTCGATCGTGTTAAGACAAAAAATGACACACGATGACCATGAGCATTAAGAACGCTATCAAAGCTAAGTGCAGATTTGAAGACAAAGACATTATTTTTACTGTACTACAGAGTGAGTCAATGAGAATATCTCCGTTTTAAATGAACCAACGCAACAGTGCTGAAAATGTGAAGTTTGTTTTAACTGTTACTTAAAATCGAAAACATTCTTAAAAGAACTAAATCTTCGACATGTTTAACATGGAAATTCATATAACGCACTTATTAAAGCACATGTAGGAATGAAGGATTATGTATTCTCAAAGTGTGTTAAAGCCTTCACCTCATCATGTATTCATATCAAAAAGGTGTACAAACACTTTATATGGGTGAAAACATACTATTTTGAGCTATCAAATATTTGGTGCAACAAGTCTTTGTTTTATTACATTAATTCCAATGCATCTTCTAATCAATAACGGGTGATTGGTGTTTAAAATCACCAAGCAAAGAACATTTGGTGGAGTATTGATTTTTCATCACCAAGCCTCCGTTACTAATAGAAAATACATTGTAACTATATATCAGATTATAAGATAACAAAGACTTGATGCACCAAATGTTTGGTAGCCCATAGGAAGTATAGTTTGACCCAAAGCGTTAGTTTTTACTGAAGCCCTTCGTAATACTTAATGTAATTAGTGTAAATATAACATACGCTTTAACGTAGTGACAATTGAAGATCCAAAAGTTTTTCCTGCCATCGGGTTGTCCAGTAGTATTAATTAGTTTGGCACAAAAAGCCCGGGAACATCCTACTTTTGACGACTTCGCCCAAACAACCTAGTATGGAAAACATAATCATAAAAGTATTTGTTTGATCGAAATCACTATTTTTAAATCAGGTTAGGTAGGTTAAATTTGATAGGTGCCTAATTTCATATTCATAAATTACTCTTTTTCTGAAAATATGTGACGACTCACCCCAAAAAGGGGGACTTTACGACAGAACACTTTTCGAGAAACTGATGAAAATAGGCAGCAAAAAATAAAGAAAATAATAAGAATTTCCAGCAGATTTTCTGTTTCCGCGTTGATCAATTTAAAAAAAGTAAGGTGTCATTTTAAAGCTTAGAAAAGTGCTGTAACAGATAAAATGATAAAATCAAAATAGATATCATCTTCAAATTCCCCCCTTTCGGGGTGAGCCTCTTACTGAGCCATCACATATATATGCTTCATATAGATGAGTACATGTATTTAATTCACGAGAATGAATTGTGTGCATTATTAACACAGTGGATGAGAGAATGAATGAAATTCTTTGTTGCTTACCTACAAGATTTGATCTTAAAACCATTACTACGGTAAATGTTTTTGCGTTAATGAGTTCCCATTCATGATGCTTGCTCCATGAGAATGCACTCATTATTTTCTCCCATGTTAAAATTAAATTACTTGCGTGGGAATCTACAATATAGAAAGAACGCTACTCTATCAACGATTTTTGTTTAAATTACCTGTGTGTAATGGCCACAAACTTTACCAGATTTGCATTTAGTTTGATCGTACAAATAGTTGTTGATTTCATTATCATGCCATGCTGTCACAGCACCAACACCATTAGGCCTTCCTTGTCCAAGCCACAGATTCTGACCTACTATTGTATAATTGGTCGTCGCATTGGTTTTGCCATGACCCCAGAAGCAAACCGATGCCCATAAGCCTGCTGTATATGCTAGTTCCTCGTCCCAGACCTGTAAGAGTAAAGGTAGAAACTCCGGTTGAGTGGGGTGGTGTGTATTGGTTTATTCAGAGTGCTGTCGATATGCATCGATCGATGCCCATCGACGCGCAGTCTCAGTACATGAGCTATGCACAAGGAATAGCGCGTGTAAAAGACTGCGTGTCGATGGGCATCGATCGTTGGATATCGTCAGACTCTGAATAAACCTTAACTGAGTATTCTGACCGGGTAATCACCTGCGTTACAAAAAAGGTGAGTCTCGTATATACGGTATAGTGTATCAAAATCAACTTGGTACTCTACAAGTCTCACATAGGGTGTCTGTTTAACCTGGATGCAATTACCTTGGGATCATCAGTTGATTTTATTTTACAGAACAGTTAAATCAGTTGCATAAAGATTACAGCTTATTTTCAGACTCATCATTTATTATCTATGAAGACTGAGAATAAGAAGGACCTAACATTGACCCCTTAGGATCACTTTGAACTAAAGCATTAATTGGCATAGTTCCAGATGACTGTCCAGATAAAACAACTTGGATGATCTGCCTATTATAATCTTTTAATCCAGCTTTCAGTTCACTCCCTTATAGCGGAATAGCTAAGATGAATGATTCACAACAATCGTTTAATTTTTGAAGAAAGCATGAAACTTTGTAAACAGTATCTATGATACCCAAGGGTCATAAAAAGAAATGGATACAAATATATTTCTCCCTCTGATGCCCCCCATTTTGAATTTAAATATGGCTGCTATAATCTCTATATTTTTGCACGTATCTCCTATTCTATTATACCTAAGACCAATGTTTAAACGCCTTTACCCATGTTTTCCATTCCAAAGAACATTTTGGTAGTGACAGAATTTATGTCAAGCCGTCATAATTGGATTTCAAGATGGCTGCCATGTGTTTACACTACACCTTTTATCTCATATTAATAGTTGGTATACTAGCTTCTAGGGGCCACCATAATCTTACCCTTAGGCAACTGTTACATGTATCTCTTAGCAGGGGCCCCCGGCTATCTAAATCGACTTGTTTACCTTGTAACCGGTGGCCGGTGTGTCTGTGAGGGCGCTTTTTTTCAAAAAAGCTATAAGATAAATAATACATAGTTCCATTATATACAAACAATCAAAGTCACTTGTAAACTACTTTCCTTTTTCGATCAAAGGAGTTTAACATTAGGTGGGATGCTTTAAATTCAAAATGGCCAAAAATAGCAAATTTTCAGGAATATTGACCAAAACAAGTCTTTTTTATGCATATTATCATTAATAATCAGTATAAATGTTTGGTTACGATAATATTTTTGTCAGATCGTATTATTCACATATTTCAAATGCAATATGATAATCAACTCAAAATGATCGCCAAAGTACAATGTTGTTACTCAGAATTGGGCTAGAATGGAATTGAAACGGCCTTCAATATATCTAAAATTTACAACAATCAATGCACAATGGATTGCAACTGTGTTGTTTACTTAAATCCTAACAGTATCTGTAATGAATTCCAAAATGGCTTCAAAAATACATTTTTATAGGTCAAAACTACATTTTTGTAGCCAAAAATAAACTAGGGTGACATTTAAATTAAATATAAGCATTACTAATATTCAGAAAAATCCATGGAAAACGATTTTTAGAATAACAAGTGACCAAATTATACCTAATTTGAGTTGTAAACATGTTTCAAATTACAAATGACGCTCAAAATGAAGTCAAAATTGCCATCATATATTACAAAATTTATTTGAGTAGCATTATAAACTATTTATCATTCAAATTAAACAATAGAAAATGTTCTAAAGATTATAACAAGAACTTTTACCCCACCGGTATGGTTGTAACCATATTTCAAATCAAAAATAGTGCCAAAATAAAGTCCAAAATGACTTCCTATAACCACTTGTTTATGCCTAAATGGTTAAAATTGGCCCTTTTCATTCCTTTTCATTCCCTAAATCAGCATTCAATTGATTTGTTTTTTAAATACAGTTTCCAATGCTGTCTTAATTATGGTTCAACCTATCTGAATATAAATATTTGCATTTCGGTGGCCATTCTGTTCCATATTTTGGCACCATTTTAGATTTGAAACATGTATTCAACCTAAAAAAAGTCACGTTGCAATCCCTAGAATAATTTTTCAATCGATTATTTCGAATAATAAATGTTTCTCATGCAGTTAAAATGTCACTCCTACATATTCTTTAGTGTAAAATTACATTTTAACAGTAATTTGAGTTTACTTTGGAACCCCATTGTGGCCGTAATGTTTGATTAGAAATGTACTAGCAATTCAATTTAGGGATAATTGGGTCAGTTAGTACCCTACAAGTCACTTTTATTGATTATTTTGAATATTTGATGTTTAAATACAGTTTTAATGCCACCCTAGCCCATTTTAGCGATAAAATGTATTTTTAAATTTCATACGGGCACCATTTTGAATTTCTTACATGTTGAAGTACAGTTTAGGAAAGGGGGGGCTCAATGTTATCCTGAATAGCATTTTGCATTAGTATTGATTATTACATATTTCTACGCATTTACTGATGTTTTAATGCCACCCTGTTCCGTTTCGGGGTGGCAAAATGTATTTTGGCAGCCATTGTTGATCTCTTTAACGGAAACGTTTTGAATTTAAAAAATGAGATGACATAATTTGGCGTCAAATAACTTTGTATGATTCTGTTTACTAATTTGTAAATGATTATACATAGGTGATAAAGGGCTTTTTAGTCAATATTCATGAAAATGTACTGTTTTACAATCATTTTGGTGGCCATTTTGAATATGTAATTTGACCTTATCTTAATCTCCAATGTCTCATTTTTGCCTCCAATGCGTTGTTTAACCCCAAAAGCCGTTTATCAATGCAAAAAGTTGACATCAAGTGGTTTATGGGTTACTAAATGCTGTTTACAAAAAACGTGTCATTTATAAATTTTAGGCAGCCTTTTTTTTAAATGAAAAAGCACCCTCGTGGCCACATTCACGACTAAAATTTTGGCAAACAAATTTATTTGGATAGTCAAGGGTCTTGAAACAACAAAACGTGTTTGCCTGTGCCTAACTTGTGGATGAGTATATGGTATCCTTAGTCTAACTATTGTAAGTAGCATACTGTAAGTAAAACACATGGCAGCCATCTTGAAATCAATATGACGGTCT
>JXSR01S029828.1:13717-25550 GCA_000969725.1 Ophiothrix spiculata | reverse complement strand
ATAAAAAGCATTATAAAGTAGAGATTCTGTAGTTTTTCCTTGTGTTAATATCTCATTTTTCTGATCTAGCGAATTGGTTGGTCAAAAGTAAGGTAGACCCCCCCCCCCTTAAGTGTAAGGGAATAGCCTAATAATTTTATTGGTGACAAATTAATGTAAAGCCTTTTCATCTTCAAGATGTGCAGTTTATGCATTTATTTATAAATTCCCACAAAAGAGATCAAAATTGATGCTTTCTAAGCTATATGAGCACAAGTGTGTTACATTACACTCTTACAATAAATAAGGGAATGTACACGTGACTATCCATATCAAACTACTCAGCTAACCCATACCCGGCCTATATTTCCCCCACAGATTATCATGCTGTACCAGATTGTGTACAGCATGCAACCATTATTCTCCAAATATTAAGTGGTAATCTGCCTCTTCTTTTAACCTAAGGGCTCAATAATATTTACGAAAGAAAACTCTTTTTGAGTAGAAATCTAGCTGAGCAGACTACCATTATGAATATTTGTTGTGAGTTTTCCGGTCATTGAGATGACGGTGCTGCAGGCAGTGATTCTGTATTCTTGAGCTATTAGTATTATGCAAGTGGATAGGATCACAGATGAAGTGGTGCAAAGTTGGTTGCCATACACATTTTCAAGACAGGTTTTTGTCCTGGGGGGGGGGGTTTACTCATTGACAAGGTGTACGTATCTGTGCCTGCCTTTTGGGTAGATTTTTCACAGATTTGGTATAGCAATCAGTTGGTTTTCATCTCGGATGAAAGCATCCAATTTTTATAAATTGGGTGCTTGGGGGGAACATTTGCAAGTACGACCCCAACCCAGGTCATGACCTTGAAGTCGAAGATAAATATATTGTTGCTTTTGTTAGTTGTCTTTGGCTGTCTCTATTTTAACTGGAGTATTAATTCCAAACCACTTGAAGCCATTTTAATTAGTGACCATTTATTTGTAATTTACAAAATGATTTTTTTTTCTGTTTATGTCATGGTAATTTATAAAGTATCCAGGGAGATATATGACGTAGGTTCAAGATCCATGCATCTAAGAAATATAGGGGAATACAGTCATACGGCCACATGAAAAAATAAGTTGTTTCTCGTCTGAAGGTCTCTCAAAATGTGAGGAGGGAGGTGTTTTTTTTTAAGGTTGGAGAGAGCCTGAACAATCCAGGTTTACCTTTGGTAGATGGTGACTTCAGATTCAGTTGCTGTCTTTTAACTCAATGTGATATCTATGTTGGTTTGACGACAGTTTTGTTTTTAAAAACATCAAAAATTAAAAGAATCCTTTAAAGAGGAAAGCGGGGTCTTGATGTTTGAACGATTTGAATTTTTAACACCTGTTTAGCATTTTTGCAAAAAAAAAAAGTGGTGCGGCACAAAAAAGGGAGGAGAAACAACTTTTATCTTTTTATGCAACCTAAATAGAACAAGTACATTGATGAACAAACTTCATGAGTGTTTGTAAGTGGTTTTCTGAAAAAAGTAGCTGTTTTAGTACTTGAAAAATTTGGCCTATTCTAAAATTGAGGACCCTAGAACTAAAAGGGGGTTAAGTCACAAAAACTTGAAAATTGAGTTTTGTCAATTTCCTGCTACAGAATTCTCATATGTACATTCTGTACAAGTTATTTGATAATCAGAGCATGTGTAAGAGTCACTGTAAGGTACAGCTTTACCATTCAAGTCCACACAAATGAAATAATGTTTTTGTCATTTTCTCATTATGTACTCAATGTGACTTAACCCCCTTCTGGTTCTAGGGTCCTCAATTATAATCAAGCTGGAATTGAAAATTGTTTTCACCTTTTGATCAACATATATCGACCACACTCCTCGGGTAACCTGTCCTAATCATGTGTCCAGTCTGCGGACATCTGAACAAGTTGATGTAATTTAGTGCTAGGTAGCCACTTACAAGGCGGCACACTTCTGTCTCCGCAACTCTTGACTAAATAGCCCCATGTAACAGAATCAATAGTCTCAACTAAAGTCTACTACACTTCTTCCTGTTATGAGTTCCTATGCTGTAGTAGTGTAGATAATTCATTTTAAATGTTGCAAATACCGATTCTGCCCCTTAGTATATTGAACAGACCTGGTTCACAGACTGTTTTAGAGAGGGTGGAATAAATAGCGATTTAAATAATTGGATTATGAACGAAGTGGGCCACTATTATCTTGTCCATCTTACTTCATTAGAGGGGCATTTGACAAGTTCAGCATCATCCCCAAACTTTTCCCCAAATATTTTGAGATTTTTGCATCATTTGAAGTATTATCAGACATAAGGACAGCATGCAGAGTTTCATTGTCAAATTCAAACCCTATATATCAAAATATTTAGGTATACTTAAATAATTCTGCATTTTTAACTATCGTTGTTGACAACAAATACTGCCATCTATAGTTGATTTTTTAGAATTGGCTTTTTCAGGAGACCTAATGAAAATTCCAAATTTCTTTTGATTTATCTGCTATCTATGATGTGAAAGGAATGTTTTACAAACAAATCTCGGGCTCTTTCTCATTTTAGAGCATCAATAAATACGTTTATAGAATAGCCTCATACCCAAAATCAACAAACAAAATAAAATTTAAATTCTTTACTTTTCTGAATGTTTTGATCAAAATTTGTCCCGATATCTGGTAATTGAGTGTTTTTCTAACATATGAAGTGTAAATCATCCTCAAACAAAATTTCCAAAATTTTGTCCATGCCCTTTAAGTGCACTAATAGTGTTTTCGGACAGAAATATTCTATCTATGTTTTCGAGTTCATTTTTGTAGCTGTACACTTGTAATTGAAAAAATATTTAACCTCCCCCTCTTTCAAAGTTAAAAATACTCTATTTTTCTAATGATTTGATTTTTACCCATCCATGTCGGTCAAATTCCCCCGATTCACTTTTCCAGATCATTGCAAATTTGCTAAATGGATGGTTATTTTCTATTTGTGTTCACTAAATTTAGTTAGTTTCATAACTATCTGACACAATAATTGTATAAATGGGGTGCAGGTCATTATGTGTAAAATGTACTTTTCTTTGAACAGAGGCAATAGTCCTTCCTATTTTGAGGTATGAATTTAGGGTTTGCATTAAGTTCTGAAAGTGAGTTTTCAACAACCCTCAAAGCTCACAAATTCCCCTGATACCCCTTATCTGAAGGGGAATCGTATACTTACATGTGAATCCTGCATGAGTGTGCTTTTACGTCATAAATATGTTTACAAATTCAAAAAGAGAGAAAAAAATAACATATTATAAAGAATCTTGCTGATTTTTTGTTTGTTTGTAAAAGGTGTGAAACTTATTCTCTTTGGATTGTAAAAGCTTCTCGCCATAGAAATTATACAATTTGATATTTTTATGAATATTCCAACTTTTAACATTTAAAGATTGTGTGGATTATTTTCTCTTAAATATACTCTCTTATTCTGTTGTTTATTACATCGTGAGGTATGAAATTTCTAGAGGCACATCTATGTGGCTTATAAAAACAAAATGGAGGAATTAATAAAACTTTGAAGATGTAAAATACACTGGCATCGTCCCTCATCACCCGAAGCCAAAATGCAGCTGTGTTACCAAAGGAGAAAGAGGCACGTTTGAGATTATGTGCGCAATCAGGTTTCTAGCGATACTTTAGTGCAGCGTAATAACTCTTCTACCTTTCGAGCACCGATACACTTTGCATGGCAGTATCAAGCTACATAGAGAAATTCTATCAGAAGAATAATATTGTAAATAAACATGGCGTTTCCATGATTGTAAGTAAAGTATACAATCTGGATGTGGATGCCTGCAGGTCCTAGAGTCGTCTTATGCTGGATGAGGCCAAGAGAAGATATGGTGTATATCCCATCATGCATTGCATCCTATGGCAGGGACGGTCTTTTAAGGCGTTTCAGAGTTTTGCTCTTCTTTTAATTGCTCTCCTCAGTTGCTATAAGTGAGCAATTTGGAGCTCCTCTTAGAATGCAAGGTTTCCTATCTAAAATTGCTTTCGTTTGCTCTCCTTATGTTCACCTAAACAGCTTCAGGAGAGTTATTTAATGCTCGCCTGGAAATTTCAAAATTCAGTCCCTGCTTTTAATGGGGTTGATAGTATATGAAATTATGTGAGTAGTTAAAAATGCTCATAAATCCAGGTTAATTGTTGTAATCTTGCATTATGGGTATGTTTCATCACTAACCACTCACATGACTTCCTGTACAAAATTTCCCATAGGAAGCAATGCATGATGGGATACAAACAATATCTTCTCTTGATGAGGCCAGCCATATTGCTAGATACTCTTACGATACATAATGAAAATGTGGAGACTTAAATTTGTAGGAGGCATTTTGAAGAGGTGCTTGTGTTTATTGTATCAATATACTGCCCATTTGTTTGTGGCTTGTATTTATCAGACATGAAATGCAATTTTTTATATTGGGGAAGGATATCAAGTTTTAAGGATGTTTGTATGGCCTGAGTATTACTCTAACAGGAGGAATGATGTAAAGGACAGAATATTTTTGTCAGAAATTAAAGTTTTCAAGTGTTTATCTAAATATGCTAGATTTAGATATCTTAAAAAATATTTAAAGAAGAGAAAGAGCATAAACTTGTTACTGGTGGTGAAATGCTCTTGCCTTGGTGTATTTGTAAAGTAGATCAAAAAGTAGACAACTAATCAAGAGAATGCAACCTGTATGATGTCAGAACTTAATCTAGAAAAATAGACTAAGTTGATCAAAGATAAGTTAATCTATCAAGATTTCCAGGGTCATGGTTGTTAAATAACGTTGGTATGATGATGCCCAAAATATTGCAAATATGGCATCTATTGACACAGCCATAACACAACAAATATAGAGAGATGAGGAGACTGCCAGATTAAATTCCTTGTTGCATATATGTTTACAAGATAAATGGCAATATTGATGTCCATGGTATTATAACAGTAGTTGTAGCGATTGAGGTCATTGTACTAATTTATCAGTCTGGTGCAGACTGTTGAGTTGAGCAGTGTTGTGGTCTATGTGATTAATCAGTGGTGACTTTAACTAATTGGAATTAAAAAGAATGCTGCTCTACCATACACTGACATTTTGTTTGAGGATGTAGAGAAAATAAAGAAGAAGAAAAAAAAAAGGAAAATAATCATTGAAATCTGACAAATTTTTTATGTACATTCAAATTTAGCCAATCATCTCTTCTCGCGAAATTTGCAAAATTAAAATGCACATGAAATTTACGATTGTTTTTAGAATAATGATAATAACGATAATATTAAGAAAAACCTGATCAAATTAATTGTTCACTCTAGTAATAAATAGTCCATCTAGATGGACCTCGCAAGTGAACGTGGAGTGTGGACCTCGCAAGCGAACACGAAGCTTGAGCTTGCTTGTAAGGTCCATTTAGCTCTGCGCTCGCTTGCTAGTTCCATCTAGATGGACTAGTTAAAACTGAGTTACCAGGCCAAATCAGCAAATTATGCTAGAAAATAACAATGAGGCCTGGTCTTCAATTAAAAATGTTGAATAAAATCACAACTCTTGAGATTTCACTGCACCAAAATTCTGACGTGTATACGAGAGCAACATTGAATGAAACATAATTGTATTTTTGTTATTTTTAAAATCAATTTATTAATATTATTTTATTGTAAATCCCAGCAACAACACACAATAACAATCTGCAGTACATTGTCACAAGCACATTTTGACATGAAGTTCAAAGTTTGGGTGTGTCCGCCAAAATCAGCTGTGTAAAAACAAACCAGGTACCAGTGATATTACTGACTGAATATTGTGATAACGGCTGATAAACAATGCATAGTTGGCATACCGCACCACTAATTGATTAGATAGGCCACTGATAATTCTACATGTCTGAAATTGTTCAAGTTGCAAAGGTTTGATATAAATATTTGCTCAGATAGTATATTATTTGAAAATTGTTGTGATATAATGATTATTTTTGTTTCATTGTAAAACAATACAACAAAGACTTGGCATGTGAAGGACGAAGTTCATGCTGTCATTTCGCAAGCAGCCCATCATTATTTTAGCGTCAAATTCTTTTGGTCAACTGGTCATATATAAAGGTGGAATTTATTTGAAGTCATGTGATGTTGTTATGTGCAATTATTTGATCAATGGGTGACAGGTCATGTTCAAGTCAATGAGCTAAACAATGTCATATTTTGATGTAACATTGCATCTTCTATTGTTCTGTACTGGTGGATATTTTAATTAATGTCACTGAACATTCAAGCAATTCTTTGTATTCATAAATTTATTAATATGTATATTCAATGGGGTTGTTTATGTTTCTGTTTAAATAAAAAAATATATTAAATTCATATACACATTGTTTATAAGTAACATTGGCTGTTAACATATTAAATATTGTGGGTATTTATGTGTGCAGGCATTTATCTAATTTTGTGATTCAAACATTTTGTAAAAAAATACTTAAAACAAATGAATGGTGAGGTTTCCCTGTGTAATGTTTTTTAGGGCATCCCTTTAATTTATTGTTCTTCAATATTGGGTTTTGCCTGGTGTTTTCACCAAATGTTATAAATAAATAGATAAAATAAAGGTATTTAATACAGTAAAATTTTACACCACATGAAATACAAGATATTGAATTCAGTGCAAAATTGAATAATAATATTTTGATAATGTACTTGTCAACTTGAAATTGAAATGCTCATTGACAACATTCGGTTTATCAAAATTGAGAGCATTTATTCTTACATAATGTAACAAGATTCAGGCCACATTAATGCTGTGCTTGTTCTGCTGCGATATCACATGATCAATAGGTGTGGGCGGTATTTGCTTAGTATGTATTGGTGTTCTAGATATACCGCACATGAATGTTATAAATAGAATCATGTTTAGTTCATGACCTAAATGGCAACATTCTTATCATGTGGAGTGCTTGATTATTGTATCAAAATACATGACATATGTTCCATTTGATGATCTATGTTTCACATTTTAATTATGTATGTAGGTGGTGTTTCTTAGTGATAGTATTTCAGAAGGGAATTGGAACGTATTACATGTTTGTTTCAACAATACAAATGATGGGTAATTAATTTAGTTTGTAGTGTTACATACGTAATCCAGTTATCACCATATCAACCATTAAGTTTGCAAAAAATGTTAATATAATGCCAATTTCAAAAAATTTCACTCCAAATTTCTTATGTATTTCTTTATTTTGTAATCCAAAATTTCCCTTCAAACACCAACATTTCCCAGGAATTAGAGATTCCCCACATTTTACCAGCATGATCAACCATATGTTTGAATTCCACCATGTGATGGATATGATCAGCACATTTTGACATCAAAAAGGAATATTTACCAATGTTATGTTGCGTGTGCACGAACACGTTAGTGGAGATACCATCATATCAATGTTAGTATAGATTTAGAGATTTAATGGGGCAACACCTGTGAGCGTAAAATAATCAGAATTAATTATTCTTACATGCTGAATAACAACGAAAATTACCCTCATCTCAAAGTCATCAACTTCATTTTCTTATCCAATGACGACTATAGATTCTTGACTTGTGGTTGTTCACATTCGGTGACACCAATCTCAATTTGCATCCAATCTTTTACAACTTACATTCACACCCATGGCAACTCATCCCATTGCGATTCTTCATACTCAGTGATATCAATCTTAATTTGCATGTGTTATTCTTAAATCTTGAATTCGCATCCAAATTCATCCTTCACTTAACAGGTGGATGGATGTACAGAGCCCGGAAAAGTTACCCTTAACTTAAGTGTTCTGTTCACACATGCACAAAAATCGTTGATTATTTATTTAATTAATCTGTATTGTTGTAAAATTGACAACATTGTTTTGAAAATTGGTCTCGGAGATAATTATTGTGTGTATGAACGATGCCTAAACTCCCCTTTTAATGTAGTCTGAATTTGATTTAACTTACAAAAATAGTGCAAGGACTTCACGAAATGTGTGAAATATTGACTGCAGAATTGGGCTCAGGTTCAAATACCTTTCATCCAACGGAAACACCAGATTTAAGGTACAGATTTTTTATGTAGGACAAACAAATTACAATTGCATAGTAATTTGTCATTACATTTAATAGATTTTATTAAATATATCTTTGATCCTATTGTAAAATCAAGTATATTGTAATTAATGGTCAACAGCAGTTATATAAATGATTATATCATAAGGTCAGTGACATTTGGAAATTAATTGAAAATTGCATATTTGTAACATCAAAACAAAGACAACTGGCCAAGTTGATGAATGTGTAATATATCAGAAAACTTATCCACAGTAGATAGTGAACACACACAGGCATTTTGTTTTCAGTTTGTTTTTGTAGTACATATGAAGAGCTACTTTTAGATCATTATTCATTGTACAACATACCTATAGGTTCAAATCAAGTACAATAAGAGCTATGACTCAACATGACTCATTGGGAAGTACCCAATGGACTATGATCACAAGTCAAAAGCCCGCCAAGATTTACAGGGTACCTGGGAGAATGGGGCAGCCACTTGTTTTTAAATTTGCAAGGTAGCTGGTACCAAAAATAGTCTTACATGATGAAGATTGAGGAAGATGATAAGTAAGGGAAGGTATGATGGGTTGTAAATAGTGAATGCTGATAAAGAGAACTCCTTTGAAAATAGTTTTAAGCAATAACTGATTTTAAGTGTTAAAAAAGCACATGCAATCACAATTGTGAGTAATACAATTCAGACTTCTGTGTGATGGATTTTGTGGTAGGTTTGTCTTCCTAAGGCTGCGATCACATAGAAGGCACTCATATTTGAAATTAAAGGGATTATTCTCATCACTAAATTTACACTTGGGTGCCTCCCCAGGAGCGTATGGCGAATAACTTATACCATATACCAATGCGTATACTTCTAGGTGATCGCAACCTAAAGGGTAGCCTATGAAATAGAAGCTGGCATCACTTGCTTAGAACCACAAGTGAATTTAAATATTTTGGAAAAGTACTATTTTACTATAGTGCCTAAATTGTTATATTGACATTTTCATAAGGGTTTCCCCTCCCTCTGGTGATATTTAATGGTGACTGTAAAATGCTTGAAAAGATCTGGTAACCTGATTGTATAATGTATACAAGACCATTAAAACTGTGTCATCAAGTTGAAGTTTGGGCAAGCCTTGTGAATACTCATGCATGCATTATACAATAGACATGACAGTCAGCACTTTGGGCTGTGCCACAAAATTAAACAGGCGGTTTTTTAAGGGTGCAGATTTTTTCACACCTCGTTCAATCGTAATTGCATGCTTTATTTGCAATGATGTCATCTCTGTTGTCAGTATATTATCGGTATGTATTACGAGGAACTGACACTGACCTTCCGTTTTAGATAATCTTTCCAGTTATCAATGGCTTGTTCAAATAAAGATGCCTCTGTGAAAATAGAGAAAACAAAATCGGCAGTTGAGGGAATTACGGGGAAATATTGATTCGGATTGGCGGTGACTATGTCGGCTGATTCCAGCCAGGTCGATCAGCCAGGCCAGGGTAGTCGGTGAACAGGTGTCATGACCTCATAATCTAGGGCATGGTTCATATGTAGTGGTTTAAGTCAATGGGGACATTTACACTTGGTAGATTAGTCATTGCTATTATTGTAATATTGCTGTTATGTATTATTTATAGATTGTATGAAGTTGAAATGATATGTTTGCCTTCAGTATTAGCTGTGTTTCTGGGTTGATGTATAGTGATTTTGCAGTAGCCTACTTTTGTAGAGATATTTTGTGCAAGTACTTGGGCTTGACACATGAATGACTGTAGTCCTTGCTTTTCTATAATCAGAAATTGTTCAGTCCCTGATGGGGCTCAAATGAGTTTTATTTTTTATATATATGTGAGTAGCCTTAATTAAAGACAGAAAATAAGGGCTTAGGGAAAATAGCACTAGTACAACTGATTTTAACAAAATACTGCATTGAGAAATTTGTAGGTTTTGTTTGTGATCAAAGGCTTTACTGTGATTTTGTCTTCAGGACCCATTAACCCTAACGATCCCAATTCAAGACTACAAAACCCCACAAACATCATAGATGGGGGATCTTATACGAGCAGCAAATTGTCTGCAGTGCCCGTTGAATACCTTCGTATTGTTGGACACGGCATTAGGATGCGATAGGTTCTGGGTTCAAATCCCGGTGGAGATCATCAATTTTTGGTACATGTATTTCCTAGGAGAGGTGTTAATATCCAAATTCAGTTAGAAATGATTAAAAAAAGATGAATTATAATTTTGTGTGTGTAGTAAAATTGATAAAATAATACAAGCATGACAAAGAAACAGATGCTTTATGAGATGACCCATGTTGAATTCAAAATCATTTGTAGTGCAGCATTATCCATATCCTTTAAAATCCAGAGATAACTTGATAAAAGTAATGTCCCCAAAATGTCTTGAAAGCTAAAGCATGCTCCTCGTGCATCCATGCAGCCATTGCTACATCTCCAATGCAGAGCCAGGATAGCATATCTAAATGTCATGCTCCCAAACTGTCACATTCTATCTATGATATGGATGCACTAATACAAGACAAAATCAGCTGAGCAGGTTCTACCTTGTAGAATAGATGCTCCTTGAGGTGAAAATGGAGGAAATCGGATTTGAATATGTGCTCAGAAGAAAGGTCAGCTAATAAAACGATGTACAAATAAGTGGAGGAATAGAATTATGGAGTATGGATGGGGTGGAGGCCATAGCGGAATGAGGCTTACAATTGAGTATTTATCTGCAAGCTACAGACTGCAATAACATATTGCAAATTGTTATAGAGAGAGCTCTAGGTATAGATGTTTTCATTAAAAGGTAACTTTGAGACCCAATAGGGAGTTAGTTACCTGGAAGTTTTTTTCATTTTGAGATTCTTTAAAATGTTTTTAACAACAAGCATGATAAGATTCAGCTAAATTACTGATGTTTGTTATACCAGTGTACAAACAAGAGATTATTGTACCACTGGTTGTTTAGAGGCGCATCATTAGATTTCCAGGGGGAGGAGGAAGTTTTTTGAAAAAAATCCTCCTTCACAGGCAGAAGGAAAAAAAATCCCCCCTGAACATGGAATTAGTCCATCCAGATGGACCTCGCAAGCGAACGCGAAGCTTGTGAGGTCCATCTAGATGGACTACATGGAATAGGCAGAAAAACGGTAATTTCCAGGAAAAAAATTCGCTCCCGAATGGGGCACGAAAAAATAAAAATCAACCATGAACCCAACTTCCTACCCCCTGGAAATCTAATTGTGCGCCCCTTACAAGAGCTTACATTAAACAACTCCCCAATGTGCTCGGGTTGGACTCAACTTAAGTTGAAGCAATTTAGGATAACATCTTAACCAAGAACTATAATAGCCAAGGAGTATAAAAGATGGGGGAGGGACACAAATGCAAAACTGAAAGTAAAACGGTATTGAATAAACTGATTTTTTAAAAGAATTATGTTGATCGTTTCTGACTTTCAATCATGTTTGCACTATTCAGTAGGTACAAATTAATGATACTGTATGCAGACTTTTTTTGAAATTTGGGAAAATCATGGGCAATCTCTTTAATATTGTTACCATTATTCTTGCATGAATACTATATTTGAGTAAAACACATGTAAATGACTTATTCCACTATTAACATGCCTTCGAACTACAGAATGGAGGGAGACCCTTAAAACCTGTTAAGATGCGAACTTTGTAAGAAACAACTGACAAGCATATCCCTTCAATGCTTTCAGTGCATAT
>JXSR01S029827.1:0-20140 GCA_000969725.1 Ophiothrix spiculata | reverse complement strand
TGTAGCAGCGCTATATAAGAATTTGTATGTAGAATATGAACAAAGTATACAACAATGTTAGGGAACATGGAATCAAACTTTGAAAACAGTGTTTGAGGATACTACCTTATCCTCTTAAAAACTCCAGTATAATTAAAATCTAATAGAGAATAGGTACGATGCAATCTATTGTCCCTCTAAGATCTACTAATAAAATAATAGTTTGTCTCAAAGCTCTCCTACTCTTGAAATGCGAAATACGATTTTTTGTAAGCATTTTTTTGAACTTTTTTTTCTTGTGTGACAGAAGTCCTGAGTGCTATTCTACAAGAGTTTGATGTGATATAAATTAAATTAACCATTGTTGTTATTTGTTTTTTCACAGTTTTGGTGAAATAAAATTTAAAAACGTTAAAACAATTCTTTTTCCTGATGTTGAGGGAAACTAACGCGCACGATAAAACTAATGCGCGCGGGAGCTTTGAGACAAACTATTAATTTTATTTGGCCTAAGCAGAAAGAAAATAAAAGTATATAAGCGACAGAAAATAACCAACACATGTTAACGCTTAATACCTGCGTCCGTGCAGTACCTTGATTCTCCTAAAAATGTAAAAGACGGGATCACTATAATATAAGATATTACATTAAAATTTGAGAAATCAGTCATAAAAAGGCAGGGGGGTAGGACATGACGTCAACAGATTTTGAAACTCCCATTCAAAAAACTTGAATTTTAACTAACGCTCAAAAATTTCATTTTATGCCCTTACTTAGTGTATAAACATGTGCAGATTTCAAAACCGTTGGGGTTGGGACTTCAACCCCAGAAAACTAAAAAGATATTGTGATTATTACAAAGAACTACTTTTCTTTTCATTTACGCATTGAAATATACGGGCGATACCACGGATGACTACGCTTCAAATCTGAGTAAACAGTCCGGTAAACAGGCAATTAAAGAGATCGTCCTACCACCACTGTAAAAAGGATTGAGCGTAACTATAATGTGACACATTTTACACTTCAGTACTTCATAATTTGATAGATCAATATACATACCCCTAGCATTTCTCATTCTGTGACCTAGTTTCTTTGTTCTATTTCGGCTACCAAAGAACGACAAATAGGGTATATACGACGTCATATGCATTTCTCTACAGTTTTCTTAAATAATTAGCGTATGTATAACTTGACGGTGGTGTATGTAAATGACGTGCTTTGGAAAACGGAAAGGCATTATGAAAAAGAAAAAGATACATTCAATATTATAATGCAATAAAATTTATTGTTAAATACTGTATGTACTGCTTTCTCGTACATGTTGAGTTTAAATTTTAATTTTATTATTACTTTTTTTTCTTTTCTTTTTTTACTTTTGCAGATTAAGTTCAGAATTAACAGTGGCATTACTATTACTATGGCCCCCACCAATACCAACTCATTTAGAGAATTATACTTCGAAAAATATTAATGCAACATCAATAGTATTTTTATACAAACCCTATTACGCAAATGCAATTTGCAAATTATTTATTATAAACCTGGAACCAGCAAATAGATATGACCTACATTTTTCCTTTTTTAGATCATAATGGCAGCCTAAGAATCTTAGACTTGCAAAAAAAGCACAATATTTTTTCCCGCTGAACTTACGAATGGGTATGACCGATTTCGTGGAAAAGTTCATTCCAGAGAACTAATGTTGTTTTTAGGCTGCAACCCAAACAGAACAAAGAGAAAATTGTGTATTATTTCAATTCGGAGTCTTGTTAAAAGTTCAAAGTAATCCATAGTCATAGTCTGCACTTCATAAATTTATTTAGATAAGCCCATAACAAACGATGATAAGTATTAACGAAACTAAGAAATAACCGACCTGTGTCAAATATACTTGTGAGTGTGGTTGTAGGGTTCAGACGGATCAACAGTTCACCATTTATGTGTTTTGGATTCACATTTTTAAAAGGACTTTAAAGTATGTTTAAATGGACTATACCAGTGATGATTCAGCAAACGTGATAAACTGAGATAATAATTCTGATCAAACCAAAACAAAACAAACATAATTTTTTTATGAATATGGAAACGGACATATGGAATCATATACCATAAACTACATTTGCTTTCCAAAACATATCCATATGCTTCAACCACTTTAGGAAAGTATGTAGATCAACAGAAATTGCCTGAGAGGTTTTGCAAAGATCCGTTTATGAAAAGAGATATAAAATCTATATAGTAAATGGGGCATTTGGGAAATACACCGTTTTTCATTTCAGATAAAGTGTGCTGATATAGGATGTGCCCTAGATACTCAGACGAAAATGCTACTTTTCTTTCATGATCACGGATAAGCACAATGATGGCAAAGTGATTTTGTTTCAGTTTATCATGATTGGGTTGATTTCGGTTTCATGTCTAATTTTATTAAAGTAGGAAAGACATATTTCTATTTGATTACATTATATATTACATTACGTTGATATCATTGATATTTTCACATGGTTTACCTATATCATACCCAGACTGTTTATTATGAGTTACCAAGAATTGCAAAATGTGGACCCATATTTCGGGATATTTGGTACCATAGTAATGCTTATTAGTCCCAATTTATTCGGCTTGAAATTACTTTTTACTTCTTTACTTAAGAAAAAATTTATATCATATTTTGATATATTGTTTCTTAACTACATAGCAATTTGAATCTTGTCAAATATTATTGAAAACAGCATTTTCGAAATCTCACTTACAGTAAGAAAAAAGTTTAAAAGTTACATCAGCCGAGTAAGCTTAAAGTCACTATCAATTCTTACCTTGTATTTTACTCTGTAAGAGATCAAGCATTAATCCCCCGATCAATGCTTCCAGATCAAAAATCCAAATCTCAAGAATTAACTTTTCTTTTAAACCGTTTTGTATTAAAACCATTCTAACATCTATTAAATATTTATTTAAAATCCAGAGGGATTGCTCAATAAATACTTTATTTGAGCTTGAAGACTAAAATTTGGTCTTTAAAATTAAATAGAAACAGAAAATGAATAGGAAGAAAGAAGAATGGAAAAAGAACGATAGATATAAAACGTGCTTTCAGGTACAGAATTATAAAAACAACAACGCTAACTCTGAGAAAAAGCGGAATCGTTATCTATGCAAATGGAATAGACAGCTTCCACTGAAACAATCAACCCGATGAATAATGGATAATATAGGAATTAGTATGTAAACGGATTCTTAAGAGTGTTGTTCTACTTTATTGACAAAGTGTTTAAAAGTCACAGAGACCTTCAACTACAGAAAACGCTGATGTATTCACGTTAAAATGTGAATGGATACGTAATAGGAAACAAGTTATTCAAGTTGAAAATATAACTCTTTCATTTTTGAAAATAAGAGGCATCTGTTAACAGTTTAACATGCTTCGATTATTTATCGATTAGATACTTCACATTTTCAGAGCTTACTTTTTATGTGTTGAAGGACTTTCAAAAGAATGAGAAGTTACAGACCAGGCATTCAGCAAGACTGAGAAGTATTTTACTGGATATATTTCATATAATTTTTTTCACTGAGCATGATGAGCAATTTTAGGGTCATTATGCCTTAGTACACAGCCATCACATATACTAGCTAGCTAAAAGAATTGTCTTTAAAAACTCAGCATGCTATCATGTACCTATGATACACTCACCAGGTATACACTGTATGCAGCCTCCCAAGAAGGAGCATTCGCACAGGGGACCAACGGCTTAACGTGACTTCCGAACCACGGAGCAACAGTATCGTTAGTTGCTAAGGCAACATGACCCTAACATTGCATTAAGAATCACAGTTCAAATGTATCCTATATTTGCGATTGGAAATCCCTCGTTTATAAATCTAGTAACTAGTGTCCTGCCGCCTAAAAGAATCAAGCTCAAACGAGAAACTTTCTACATTGTGTCACCCGGGCATGTGCTAAGTTGCTTAGTTTCTCTTACTTGAAAAGTAATGAAACTATCGGCGATTATTTATGATTAGGCTGACTTTGCCAGTCTTATTTAAACTTTTGATTCTCTTACAACGAAAATGACTATACTAAAAATGCGATTCGAATCACGTCATTTTTTCCGACTGTTCTCGCTTTTGTTCCAGAAACCCATTTGAAAAATAACAAGGACAAGTCACCTTTAAGAGGCAATAGATGTACGTTTATAAATCTAAATGAGCAAAAAGGAATGCTCATGATCTAATTTGAACACAGTGATTGTAAAATGATACAATTATGATCCCCACTACGCTTGAAATGATCTTGTTTGTGCTCAAAGTACGTGATCAAAACATGCAGGTATTAGTGAGTTGAATTCAAATGGTAAAGAGGAATTAGAATAGGTAATGCAGCTTAACTTGGGATGTCATCGCACGAGCAAATCTTTATAATTTATCCACGAGGTGAGGTTTTAATCGCAACAGAATCATGAATTGCACCTTTGACCTGAAATTGCATGCTTTTATAGTTATGGCATCTAAAAAAAATCGGGAATCCCGTAATGAATTCCTCTTGTATTGATTGTGTGTATTTGGCGCATTTTGTCACGTAAAAACAAGGTTTGCAGAAAAACTTAAATATTGATGTCTTTGGTTTTTCCTAGTCCGTCATTAAACATGAAACGTGTTTAATTCTAGCCAACCAGAAATAAATAAAAAGGGGGAAAATAATTTTGATTGTCATGTTACTTTCCATATACTTAAATTAATGTAGGTTATTATGTAGAGCAAATGATATTACCTCGGAAGTTTTGTATATCCATTTATTTTTTTATTGCAGATAAAGTATATTGATAGAAGATCTGCCCTAGATATCCAAATGAAAATTCTACGTTTATTTCTAAAACGTGGCTATAAGTATTATGATGTTAAAATGATTTCTTTCAGTTGAAGTGATTTTGTTCAATTTTATGTTGATTTGAATTACATGTCAAACTCTAAGATAAACTCAAAATACACTTAATATTCGTTATGCTTTAAAACACATTGAGTTAAGATATATGTCTTGAGAATTGTTGTTATAAACTTTTTATCCTTGTCTATTACACACACTGCCCCCCAGTTTGGTGAGTCAGTCGGGGGAAAAGGTCCATTCGCGGATTTTGACACAACAAAGATAGAAAAGAAAGGGGAGTAGAGAAAAAAATCACAAGAAAAGAGAAGAAAAATAGTTTTAAATGTTTTAAAAATCATTGAAAATCTTGAATTTCCCTTAGTTTTTGATAATTTAAATGTGAAAAAGTGAAAAATTTTACATTCTTTCATGTATTATCAATATTCAGTCGAAATTTGCCAAGTTTTAGCTGAATTGACAATTTTTTTTTGTGCGCTACCCGCGCATTTTCAAAGTTACATAATTTTGCCTCCGGTCATTCGGGGGAAACTGATGGTTTTGCCCCCCATTTAAAAAATCCTGGGCACGCCACTGCTTAGACATATCAAAGGCTAATGAAACAGAGGGTTGTTATCTACCTTTTGTTTTTTGCCTGTATTTTTCTATGTACACCCACAAACAACCGCCTTATAAAGTACTAGTGCAGTTTGTCAGATAACATACAAACTAGCATCATTACACTCGGTTTAGGCGTTACATAATTATGGTATCTGGCCTTTCTTTTGAAATTTAACTATTTTAATAATATTAAAATAACATGAAATGAAAATCATTTAAAAATAAGCACATTTGAAAATTTCGCTATGAAGAATAAAGATAATCTGTAAGTAACAGACATAAACTATGCAAATATTTGTATTACTTACATTTATGAGTAGTTTGTATTTTTTTAATTGTACTTTACTCTCAGAATAAAGAACATCCTGATTTAACTTGACACAAGTGCTGAGTCTGCCAATTCGAGTTTAAGTGGGAGACCTCCCTTCCACACAGAACATTCTGAAACAATCAATCCGATGAATAATGAATGATATGGGATGTAAACTGGTTAAGTGATATTGACAATGCAAAAAGTCACGAGATAAATATTCCACTGGTGAAAAACGACTACTATAGGTATTTTCATCAGACAATAGTGGAAGGGTATTTTATGTGTTTGGAATATGAAGAGGTAATCAACGCGTAAGTCTCTCCTTTTGCCTAAATAAACAAGAACTGTAAATATTGTATTTAAAGGCTAAAAGAAAGATATCCGAGCTCAGGCTTGGCCAGCAAAAACACACTATCTAATTAAATCATCTCTAGGAACCCTTTAAAGGAGCTTGGTCCGATTTCTCAAAATTTAGTTTCCAGTGACATATGGAAGATTACCGCTTAAGAGGCCCAAGTTTCAAATTTCAGCTGAATCGGTCAAAACGTTTTGATTTTATGGACAATTTTGTATTTTAGAGCTGTAAAATTTATTATGTTTACGGTACCATAATTAGACACATTTTCATACATATCCCCTAAACGAAACATAACTGAGCTGTGAAATTTCACATAGATTAATATGAGACAAACATGAGGGACATTTTGGTACAACATTTTTAAGAAGTTGACTTTTGAGGCAATTGGACCATGCTCCTCTAAATATTTCATCCATTTGAGTTACTATATATACTAGTCAGTAAAAGAGTGACCTTTAAATGGGTTATAAAATAATCACCTTTCATTCAATGACGTGTGTTAGCAAAAACAAATTGCGTTGTGTTGAAAATCAGAAAGCCATCATGAAGGCGGAAGAATTAGTTTCATCTGACATGAGATAGTAAACAAATCAAAAGATGTCTATCTGTGTAATATGACATTCTGCAATCAAATTTGATCCTGTTCTAGCTTACCTTTCGGATGTCTCTTAAATCCTGCTTAAATGAGCCGAGAAGGTTTCTACAGATTCGGAAAGATGTCACCATAGATAAAATCAACACATTAGACTGAATCCTCATTCAGTTATGCTTAAGGTTTTAGATTGTGCTCTATTTGACATTTCTTACTCAACAATATAAATCTCAAGGAGTGACATTGATGGTTCTGATAAGAACATTTGATTTCTTGATGTGTGAAATGCTTTAATCTGATAATCAGCCGCAGGTGAAGTGACAGCCAGCAAAAGGAAAATTAAAACAGGCATACGTTCTTGAGAGTTCATATGTGTTGTTATGATAGAAATTTTAAAAATTGTTCACAACACACACAACCGTATATGTGTTGTGATATAAGGCTTAAATGTTCATTAAAACAAGCATTTGAAGACATGAATGGTAAGTTTGGTGATGATTTATAGGAACCTTAACCCTCGTCTTCCTAAAGCCTTTTTTTGTAACACGTCTTCTTGAGGGGAGGGTGGGGGGCATGTTATTTTGAAATTCCCACCTGTGATTTTGAAATTGGGATCCCAAAATTATATTGTTTGGTACTATAGTATAGGGTAGGGTCTCATCTTTCCAACCACCCCTACCTTTGGACTTTGACGGCCTATCATAACCCACCTTAGGTGGTACCCCGATTTGTTTTCATCAAAATGACCGCAAAGGATGTAAAAACAATTACGTATATGCGCAGGGTCGCTTTATTTTGCGTTTTGGTGCAATCGGTGATCATCCGTTATGAGGGGGGTTAACCACCCCACCCCCTTAGGAAGACGAGGCCATGTATGCTGGTTTATCATTTCAAAATGGGAAACTTCGGTATAAATAGATACAAGAAAAGACAACATCATATAAATTCAAAGCTCCAAATAGTTATTCAGGTAGCAAATACAAGTCAAACCACGTGATGTGTAGATATATGCTCAGGTTCGGGCAACTCAAACTCAGAATATCCAGGCAAAGTCACCTGCAAGAGGCTATGCTACGTCTGATATGAATTTAAATGAGTAAAAAGGAGTCTTGTTATACTTACTTCAAACAGACAGATCTGAATACTAGAAACAATTGGCAGCGGTGCTATTGTGCTCCAATTGTGTTCCGGAAATAATTCAGAAAATAACTAGGCCAAGTCACTTGAAAAAGGTCCTAATGTTAAGTTCATAGAAATGAGCAAAGTCAAAGCTTGCGACTTAATTCAAACGCAGAGATCGTTTGGTGACCGAAAATCGTCTACTCACTGTTTGAAATGCGTGATTACAGAATTCATACGGGTATAGATCTGATGATATTTAAAAACATCTACCAATTTTCAAATGGTGACTGCTTTTTGGTTTTCTAAAGTAATCTCAACCATATTCTTATTTTATATTTTGTGACTATTCGTTTAAGTGTTTTGTTTTCAATCTTCATTTTCAATATTTATGTATATTATTTAGTACCATCATAAATATACATAAACATTGCAAATAAAAATAATATTTCAGTCAATATCTGCGCCATTGCACGTTCGTACATCCATACTTGAATCCATTTGTTTTGAAGTACCGTAAATATTCAATGTTAGTGTCTTCTTATCTTTAACTCGACAAAGCTCACAGGAATATAGTTTAGTTCTTCAATTCATCATTTTTGTTCATAGCTTTATGCGCGTTAAACGAAATCCAAAAGCAATCAAACTCTACTGTTTGGAAATCTCTTTGAAGAAGACAAAATCAAACGAGGAGCTCTTCTGATTGTAAGCATTAAAGAACATTTTCAAATTAATCCGGCGTGTCAAAAATACTTACTATCTCAAATTCCATGATTTTTTTATCGGTTTATACTTAGACGTTGTCTAATGATTATTGTGAACGTTTTTTTGTTGTGATCAAAATATTATTACCGTATAGTTATTCTAAGCTTGTCAACTATATAGATGCACAATGCATTCCCCCCCCCCCCGTTTTTTTTTTAATGGTAATCCAAAGATTTTCTTCATGGATGAACGTAAAAGTGTTATTCCACTGTATGAAGTGTGTATACGGCAATAAGGTGACAAATATACAAATATTGAGTAATCTATTTTTTTTTTGTCTCTCTAGAAATTTCAGAAAGTGCGCCTTAAACACAAGAAGATATCTAACGCTTACCTTCGGCTTTTTATTGAAATGGAAGAAAGTAAAAAAGTGAAAAATAAAAATAAATACAATGCGACAGGTAGCTTCGAGACAAACGATTAATTAAATGTTTTTGACACATGGTTTGCAATGTTTATTAGAGTATCAGTATGTTTATTTCTCCAAAGAAGCACCATTACTACGTCACTACATCATTTGGTGATGTTAATTCCAACAACAACATGTATTTTTGCTCTCAAAACGATGATTTATTGGAAATACTGACGTTTGGTACTTTTAGATGGTCAAGTAGAATGGGTGTAAGTAGAGCTTGTTCTGTTGATCATGTTGTAAATTTAATCTCTCTCAAATGAGCGATGTTAGCTAGTACGGATTCAAAGAGACGTAATATAAGACGTGGGCTTCATTGATTCACATATTCAATGCCGCTATAGTGTGTATTGTATTGTCATCTATTCAGGTTTATTTGAATTTTATAATAAACGTTTTAGATTAAGAGTCAAATAACAAATAAATTTAAAAAATATATTACCGTATAGGTTTTTTTCAAGCTTGTCAACTATATAGATGCAAAATGCATTTGTTTTTTATCCAAATATTTTCTTTAATTCTTTCTAGTGTGGATAAACGTAAAAGTGCTATTCCACTCTATGAAGGGTGCATAAAGCATTGAATAAAGTGACAAATATACTAATATTGAGTCATGTTTTAATTCTAGTCTCTCTAGAAATTTCATAAACATAAGAGGATATCTAGCGCTAAGCTTCCACGGATTTTTATTGAAAAGGAAGAAAGGGAAATAAAGTGAAAAAGAAAATTAATTTTGTATTTTTTTTCAAATAAAATAAAACAATGTGACAGGTAGCTTTGAGATAAACGATTAATTTAATTTGTCCATTTTGAACCTGGTTTGCAATGTTTGTAAGAGTATCATAATGTTTATTTCTCCAAAAAAAAGAACCATTACTACGTCATTTAGTAAGGTATGTTAACCGTGTAAATCAACAACATCATATTCGCCTTAACTGTATTTTGATGTCAAAAAGATGAGTTTGATTTGAATGCAAAATTAGACAATATACGTTTGGTACTTTTAGAGGTCAAGTAGAATGGGTGTAAGTAGAGCTTGGTCTGTTGAGCATTTTGTAAATTTAATCTCTCTTAAATGAGCGATGTTAGCTAGTACGGATTCAAAGAGACGTAATATAAGACGTGGGCTTGATTGATTCACATATTCAATGCCACTATAGTGTGTATTGTATTGCCATCTATTCAGCGATATTTGAGTTATATAAATAAACGTTTTAGATTAAGAGTCAAATAACAACTACGTGGGTAAAACATATTTAAAAGGTCAAGTTGAAAAGAATTATCGCTTGTGAGAAAATCAACCTACTGATTGCTTTGTGCCTAAAAGCTGTTTTTGAGTCAATACTTTAATAGATAAATGGTTTACGATTAGAACACAAACAATCATAAGGAAAAACAGTTTATGTACTTAAAGGTTGAATTAGTTTTGGTAGGGTAGAACTCAAAAATGCGTTTCAGAAAGACCTATACAAGTTCCTTTAGTGCAATTGAAGTCCTACTTTGGAGGTTTTAGATTACGCATATCACGAATAAGGGCAGAAGTAGAGCAAATGAGCATATACAAGATACCAGTGCACTAAGGGCTGTATCAAATTGATCATTTACAGATGCCCATTTAAAAGGAAATTTCGTGTTCGCTTCAAGTTTCTACCAATTTACATATGACACACTATCATAAGTCTCGACATACATAAAGTCTGTGAATTATGCACATACCTTGAATATTGGTTTCACTTACAGCTCTTTTTAAATTGCAATAGCAATAACTATTAACATGAAAACAGCTTAAGTTAAAAACACCCAAATACTGTGTTTAGTTTGAATCATTCGATCTTTTTTTTTTCAAAATCGTACCAGTTATAGATAAAATATTTATAATGGCATTACAATTAATAAGTAATTCAGCATTTTTCAATTTGTAAAAGGCGTTCTGTAAAAGAAAAAAAAATGATGCTTTTCATAGAGTACTATACATGCTACCGTTGCTTTCACTTGCATTGAAAGTCTGGTTTATTATTTCTAATTCTTTTAGAAGTATTTTTGCTACAATCTGCCCATATCTGAATAAAGTCCGATGATCTGAATTGTGTACAATTATTGATTGCGAAAAAGAGGCATCATTTTTTGAAGAAAACTGTTGACGCCACTTTGAAGCACGAACGAAATCAATGGTCAAAGCTAATATCTAAAAATCCAATCTCTCATGTTTGTCAAAATAGTTTTATCAATAGCCATGTGTATGTAGGAAACAAATTGAAGTGAACATGACATTCCCCCATTTGGTTATTGAAAAGCAACCATAGCTTTAACCGCAACCTATGCATGGCTTGTTATTAAGTAATTATGACTTTATTGGCATCCGCGGTTCTGAAGGGCAGTTTGCAAAACATTTTCTTTGATACACCGTGAAACATATTATAAAGAATTGTGGACAGCTGCTAATTTATCAGCACTTGCAGGAACTAAAATATGCATGAAACAATCAAGATGTCTGAGTCCTTAAGCCCTGAATTATTGAGGAGATAATTAACACATGATTTATTGAAACGGAAGGTCTTTGTGACCCACAAATTCTGTCGTTATTCGTTTGTTTCACGAAAACATTTTAGGTTGAAACTCTGCTCACAGGTAAAGTACTTCAAAAGAACTAAAACAAAGAAAACATTTTGAAAATCGGACAAACCGTTTCAAAATGGCGGCCAAAACAAATTTCCCGCCCAAAATTTGAAAACGCACTTCCCAATGAAATTTTTAAATACAATTTGGCTCATATTTGTAGTATGTAAGTTATTCCCGAAAAAAAATTGAAAAAAATTGTTCGGTTACGATTTAATGAGCAAAACAAATTTGAAGAGCGCCCTTTAAAGTGCTATTTATGCTAATTAGCATGGGAATGAGTGGGTCAATTTGATTTTTTGTCCACCAAGTGAAGGGTATGGTTAAGTTCGACAAATACATAGAAGGGCGGCGATGGTATTCTATAAATCTTGGGGGGGGGGGGAGAATTCTGTGGCAGTATTGTTTTCTTTCCCTTCTTTAAAAGTATTATTGGGGCCTTAAATCAATATTTTAAGGGGGTCAGCCGCTGGTGTCTTCGCTGACTCTTTAGGGACCCTCCTTGGATCTATGAAACTCCGAGGCCCCTTTTATCTGTGAAATACTTTAGCCATTACAGCCAACCGAAATTCATGTAGACCCATCTTCGTGAGCAAAATTCAGGTTACCCACCATGCTTATAAGTTATAAACAATTGTTTGTATGGGGTCCTGTGGGACCCGGCGTCCTTCACAGGCCCTTGATGGTGTGTGAAATTTCTATTGAATTGTGAAAACAAACTCTTTCTCTATGACCGATATTTCTTCTTTTTTTTCCCTCGTTTCCTTTTCTTTTCTTATTCTTTCGATTCCCTTTTTATTTATTTATTTTTTTTTTGGGGGGGGGGGCGGAGAGTATACTTTTTTAGGGGCCCGGTCAGCAATTGCTGACATTGCTGACTCTTAAATCCGTCAATGACCAACATAAGCGACCGTCTTATATATATAACGCCCTAAGGAAAGGATGTATGTAGTAATTCTACAATCTGCCTTGATAATCTGAAATTTCATCTATGAAATACTTAACACGAATCATCCACTCTCGTTTTTTTTTATCAAACAATCTTCAATACATTTTTATTATCAGTTCTTGAGACAAAATGTATATAAAGCAGCTTCAACAATATATCGGAAAGTCATACTTTTTTCGAGATCATTTATAAGTTAATAAATGAACATTCCTGTCGCAAGTGAAATGAGACAAAATCATTGCACACCCGGTCTATTTTGATACGTTCAATTTACGAGGTCCATAGGGCCGAGTGCATTGGACAGCAATCAAAATTTACCGCAAGTGCATTTACGAGCATAATGGAACGCAAAGTCGGTACTGACAAAAGACTATTATCCTGAGGCCTCAACAGTTACATAGCTAGTACTTGTAATAGGTAGATTTCACTACTTCACCTCTACCTATGTAGTATTTGTATATTTTCCGCTTTAAAACGATATGCAATACATCATATTTCCGTTCTTTTTTTTATAGTTTTCACCAGGAGACAAAAATATAACTTAAATACATCTTAAAGGAAACATGGTAAACTATAAATAAAAGGTCCCCCAAAACATAGTAATAATCATTCTAAGAAGAAAATAAAAATATTCATTTTAAAGTACAATAGTCTGATCTTTATTTTATGAGAAAGTTTAGCTGACCTTTTCATGCATTTGCTTTTAATAATTTATTTTCCAATTATGTTCTCAATAATTCAGAATAAAGATGAACATTTTGATTGATTCATGAATATTTGAAAACTAGAAAGTACAGAAAAATTAACGCGTGTCTGTAAAGTAACATACCATAAACCACAACGGGAATATAGGTGCCATATTGCTATGCTGCTCATGTTAAATATTCAAGCTACTAAAATTATGGTCTAAAACATTTTTTTTTTCAAGTTGTGAGAAAAAACAATTAAGATTTGTTAGTTTGTTATGTTTGTTGAACATTAACAGGGAAATATACTGATGACGCAATGTAATTATAATGCTGGCTTGTTTAAAGAAATGCTTTTATTACGAAAGGAATGACAAGTAAGTATATAAATAAGGTCATTTTATGTAGAGCTAAGTCATTTTATAATCGCGTCGTATAAGTTAAAAAACTTTACAAGGATGGTACTAAAATATTGGCGTAAATCATTTTTATAAGAAAACAATGAAATTCTTTTAACGATGTAAAGGGCCATTATGTACAGTATGACTCGACTGGCTCAATAAATGCATATTTCCCAGTATCTATTCATTCTTGTGTGGTGTGAAAGCTATTCAACACAATTAAATTGCATAAGTAACATGGGTTGGTCCAGGTAACTTCAATTTGAAGCACATATCATATCTATCCTATGTGCTCGTATTGCAAACCTCTTACTCTATAAAAGATGTTTTATTGAAAAAAAAAAAAGAATATTTATTTTATTCTGACGATGTACATTTCTTTTAACGGTCCCTCTGAGTGATTGCTATTGGTGTCCAAATATTAACTCGCATTTTTAAATGTAGCAATTTTTAAACCAAGATTCATATTGCAACTCTAGACATATACATGTCTATATACAGACTTGACATTAAATATGGAATATATTTTTTCTGTTGGTTTCCATCTTGAATAACCCGCCATATCTCGGTATGTACTAATTTCAGAGACTTGTGCTTTCTCATGTTCATAAAAAAACTTATAAACTTCAAATCAAAGACACATTAAAGTTCATTGATGTGACACAGAGACGATGGGAAACTTGAAGACGCAAAAAACTCTGAAAATTAGGTTCAAAGCCGTACACAGTAATATTAAATAGAGGAAACTGAATTTTCCATATTTCCTTTCGTACGTTACCTAGAGATGTGAAACTTTACAGGGTTGATTAACACAATGTTAGTAATAATTTCAAGATCAATCAATATCTCCTCTGTCATCATTGAGAAGCGTACAATGTCATGACTCTCCATGGCATGCTCTCCATTGGTGATTGGAGAGTTCTTTGGTGTATCTCAGCCAAAGCACCAAACACAGCCCAACAAAACTCTTTCACCTCGATTGATTGATATAATATGCTGTTAATCTAAGGTGTTTCTTAACCCAGATCTTCTCAATAGGAATAATATCCAAAGATCTTACCGGACAAGGCAAGAACTCAACACCCGAATCTTCCAGGAATGTCTTGACTGTACGAGCACGACGGACGTGAGTGGTGTAATAGTGGAGCACAAACTTGTTTACAAAGATGCCTCTAGCCAATGACACTATCAAGGCTTCTAGAATGCATCTGTACTGGGGCTTATGGAGGCTGCCTTTCGAAGTGATCAAGGCCGATTTTCCACCTGCGTGTGAAAACCCCAAGAAGACAATGTTACCTTCTTCTGAATGAATGGTTAATAGCATATGCGCTTCAGGATAACCCTACTCTGAAAATCTTCTACTCTGATGCGTCCATCTTGGAAGTATATTTCAAATTTAGCTTAAGCACCGAAGACAACGTTATCTCATTGATGGGACACATAAATGGAAAAGATCTGTGGCTCAGTCAAAGCACGCTGTGAAATTTTTTTGGTCAAGATATTTTTCTCCAGTGGTTTTCTAACATGATCGCCAGTTTGAATTAAGCGAGAAATCACAAATGTTCTAAATACAACCTTATTTTATGGAAGATCATGGTGTTGGATACTTGCCATTTTTGATAAGATCTTCAGATATGAACTCTATCGAGGACTTCTCGGCTGAGGTAATACATCGATGAACAACAAGTTACATCAAACCACCAATGTACAGGAATTATTTTAGGCTGTGCTTGATATTTAGGCTGGGATACCCGTCGAAACTCTCCAATCACGATTGGAATGTCCGCATGGAGAGTCAAGGCCCTCTACGCTTCTTATGGATGACATATAAAAAAGTGACTGGTCATAATTAGTAACCAACAATATGTAAAACAACCCTGTGAAATTTCAAGTATCCAGGTAATGCATTGAAGAAACTATTGCAAAATTAATTTCCTTAATTCCGTATTATTGTACACGAGTTTGAACCCAATTTCGAGAGGTTTTTGTGCCTTCAGGTTCCCCGTTGTCTCTATATCACCTAAATATGCACAAAAGAGGTCTTGGTTTAAAGTTTACATGTATAGTTACACATTTTAAGAAACACACCTTCCTGGAGTTGTCATATACTGAGATATGGCGGATTATTTAAGATGGAAACCAACAGAAAAAATATATTCCATATTTAATGTCAAGCATGTATATATTAAAAGAGAAGACTCGTAGAACTATTTTTAGACTAAACATTATGCAATCAGTAACCTCCTAAGATACCAAGATGGTCTGAAAATTCAAAGTGGTTGAACAACTGTACCATTCACTGTTGACACTCGTCTGTCATTTTACCATGACGACACAGCACAACATACGGCAAAACAGTTATCAAAATGTCTTCATCAACGTTTTCATGGAAGGATCATATTGCTAAAGGGAAAAAAACACGGCCGCCTCATTTGCATGATTCAAGTCGGTCCAACTACCTTCTTTGGTTATCTTAAGGACAGTAAATCTTAAAAAGATCAGGAAAAACACATACACAAACGTCCAAAACTTTGTCATCAGAGTCAAGGAATGTAGAAATCTGCAAGTAGGTCATCTAGAACATATTTTGAAATACTCGCGACTTATACAATACCCTTTTACAGAACAACAGAATTTAGATAATTCTTGCACACTTTTCTTTCTGACATGTTAAGTAATTCTTACAAAATAATAATCGAAACAGCAATGGAGGAGTGCATAATGGAACAAACATGCTTTATTCTTTTGCTTTTGTACGGTTGATTGTTCATTCAAATTTACCAGAACTGCCTTAGACTTTTTGTTATCTAAGTTGGGGTTGAAAAAAAATACATATTATATTATTTTCATCATTTAAACTTCAAGGAAAAAAAGAATCTAATGTGAAATAAAGACAAACTGTGATTTTCCGCTTGTTTTGTGGCAACAAGTCATGGTAATATACCATTTTTGTAACAATAAAATGTTCAGAATATGTTTTATCTACATCTTGTACCATGTAATACTTTGTATACAGTGTGCCTCAATAAAATTGTGCACGTTAAAAAGCGCCTTCTGTGGTGAAACCAAGAGATTATAGAGTAATATAATGGTACACCGATGTAAGGAAAAAATACAAGCTTTTAAATGCCGTTTGTTTCATTACTTTTCGGCTTTGCAAACTAGAGATATTCTTCATTAAACACACATTTTGAAAAGCTCATTTGTGCCACTTTTTCAGAAAACTGATTGAACATATTCTTTTTTAGATAATCATTCCCTTTCCTGTTAATAAAAATGTTCATTTGTAAGACCAGAATGTACAAATTATATCATTAAACATGTGTTGATCTTGAGTTCAATTGAGATAAGTGATAAGCTGTCCATTTATATGAGTAGGTCACTTACCGATATTCAATAGGGATTCAGAGTGTTAAAAAGGAGGATGGTTGTGAATTAACTTGGAAAAACTGTTATCTCTGACCTTCGTGGTCATCTTTTCAAAAGATATTTCATAACATCATCAAGAAATATTATCCATGGTTTAAAGTCCGGGGATCATTCAGACTTTAAGCACTCTAAGAATGGCAGTGCCAGCATATTTACGCTTGATGAACAAGTCTTCATGGAACTAAAATATCATGAAACTAGAAGTCCTAATGAGGTTCTTAGGCAATTGGGGATATCCTATTCAAATACACAGACTCCGACCTCTCGGAATACGCCCGCCAATCTGTATGCCAAATATTTGGCTTCGGCGACAAGTACGAACTTAAATAAAGAAATTCTGGTAGACCCAAAAGTGCAAGATCGCAGCTAAGCATCAATTAATTTATGTGTGCAATTCATCATGATCCTCTGATAGAATCAAGAAGAAACCCTTTGCCAAACAATTCGAGAAGTACTTTTAATCGTATTACACAAGTAGATTTAGCTTGCCACCAATACATCATGTTACACAGGTACTTTGGCATTCTTTGAAGCCAGGAGACTTTCAAAGGTGTGTAGAATACAACCAATGGTTAGTTAACACCCAGCAAAGGTTTCTCATGGATGTATTAATTGGAGACGAAGAAACGTTCTTAATGAACACAAAAGTAAATACACGAAATGTAAGACATTATGCCCGAAAGGTCAACCACCTCAGGACTTTACTTATGATGTACATGAGAGCAGAAAAAAGCTTCTTGTTTGGGTAGGAGTAATGGGGAATGGAACAATTATTATCCCCCAGTACAAGTGGCTAAAATGCATTTTTCCAAATCATAGTAAACTACATTTTTGTATACATATCCCAGGAACTAAATGAGCAAATTGAACAAAACAAACGGCATTTTAAAGCTTTGAGTTTTCCCTTTACAATGACGTACCACATATAACCTTTTTTTTTGTCTTTTTGGTTTCCAAAGAAGGCTCTTTTTAACTTGCACATTTTTTTTTATTCAGACACACTTTATACATTAGCTAGCCTATCTTTAGACAAATATCTAGATTTTAATCTAGATCTAGAACAAACTTTTAAATCACGTGATTTTACTCGCTCAATTCCTTGCAATCTAATCTTTTTAATAACCAGGTCAAGTCTCCTGTAAAAGGCTATGCAATGTTTGTTTTTAATCTGAACGAGGATAACGGAAGTCTTATGTCTTAATTCAAATACACGCGTAAATGGACGATAAAATGGTTTTTATTCAATTTGATCTTGTTTGTGTTCTAAATACATAATAAAAACATTGATTAAACATGTCTGTTGACATCAGATGGTGGAAGATGAGCTAAAAATACGGTAAACTTATATTGTATTAATGTTTTGCCCGAATTTATTGAATTTGATTTTTGATTCAGACGGCGTTTTGACCTAAATGTTTTATGCTTTATTTCCCCCAAACAGATGTAGGAGTAAAACTAGAAAAGGGTTGTAATAATTGGATCAATTTCCATTGATACCGGACCAAACTATTTACACCATGGCATCAATATTAATTCCTCGCTTCCCTGCGCAAAAAAGTAATAACACGTTTTAACTTTTTAATGGCAAAAATATTCTGTAACTATGTCATCATCATCATCATCATCATCAGGAACGCCGTTTCGTCAGGGTTGACATGGCGCCCTCAATAATTTCATGCCAGACATCGCGATCAGTTGCTTTTTCGGATGCCGAATTAAAAATCTTTGATGTCGAGTTCGTGTAGTTCTTTAGTTACCAACGAGATCCATGTGAGCTGTGGTTTCCCTCTCGGTCTTTTGCATTTGATGTTGAATTCAGTAAGGGCTTGCTTTGCTGACGTATCATCTGGTAGGCGTAATAGATGGCCTAACCAGGACAGTCTTCTTTTTTGATGCTTATGCTCCGTGGTTTTTCGTTGGTTTCTTCGTATAGTTTGTCGCTGCTAATCGTCTCAGGCCATTTGATATTCAGAATTCTTTTCAGAAAGAATCTTTGAAGGATGTCTATTTTCTGTTCAAGTTTCTTTGTGAGTGTCCAGAGTTCGCCATTAATGCATTGTACATGAAAATACTCCTTACGTATACACTCTAAATGCGGAAGAGTGAAAAATCACTCGACATTTTGAGTGAATTTGTTTTAACTCTAATCGAGTGCGTTTTAGCACTTTAAGAGTGAAAATACTTTGCGGTAATTCACTCTTGTACCAGAGTGACGTTCACTCGCAGGAGACTGGCTCGAAAACACCGCTCTTTTACGGAGTGAATCAGGAACGTGGATACTCGCGCTGTTGTAACTACGAAAAATCGTCACCGCTCACTGTACACAGTGTACAACATGACGGTGGTTGAGTTGGAACTGTGGAGGAGTGTCAGACAAACGAATTTCAGAGGAAATTGTGCAACTATTTATCGTTGAGTAGATGCCAGACAATAAATACCCAACAGTGACACTAATCATGCAAAAACTGGATCGATTGAACTTGTTGGTGTAAGCTTACTTGCTTACTTAATACATTGGCAAATGTATTAAGTAAGCTTACACCGACAAGTTTATTGTCTAGCATCTATTCACCGATAAATATTTGCACAATAAAACGACTAGATCATTGAGTTAACTTTCATTCTATTGAAGATTTATTCTTATCCGTCCCAGATCATTTAGAGTGAACTATTCATAATAATAAACGGTTCACTCTTTCCCAGAGTGAATTACTATCACTCTTTCTTGAGAGTGAACTTCACTCTAAAAGATTGGTCACTCATATGTCTCTTTCTAAGAGTGAAATTTCACTCTTTTAGAGTGGTTTTTCAATCTTTCACAATAAGAGTGTACATTTAACTATGTAGAACAATAATAAATGGTAACGTGGTATTCTGACGTTTGCACCTATCATCATTTGCCAAAAAATCAAAACACAAATATTCATATAAAAAATGAAAGCCGTTAGGAAGGTAACAGGAAGTATTTACCTTCAAAAGCGTTCGAGTACGTATTCATTTTGACCAACTGTCTTACAAACAGCCAGTATATTTTAT
>JXSR01S029825.1:0-12190 GCA_000969725.1 Ophiothrix spiculata | reverse complement strand
TGTGTGAAAGACATCAAATTGTTTGTCTTGACAGGCAAATTCCAAAAACATATACTATCAGAATGTTTTGATTACTTATTTTAAAATATTTACAATTATTTGTTTAGCGACCATGATTTTAGTGGAAGAAGTGGTCAAAGTACAAAATAGTGATTACTGATTGCAGATTACAGCCCTCTCATTCACTGTCAGTCTACCGACAGGTGACATTATTTCGCCTTCTTCTCTCCGATGGATATGCATGACATTTTCAATCGCCCGTACTGTTGATGTTTAACATAAATATTCATGAGTCAAAAAATATTTTTAAAAACCCTATAAAAATCGAAACTATAGATCTGAAAAACAAAACATGTTGCATATTTATGTATAAATATTGTGTAAATATAATGCAAGTACATTTTTCGAAATATGTGTGACATTTCATGCAATTTTACTGGCAATTATTTCACGCGATGAACCCGCAAACTAGACCGGTGATTTTCTCTACAAATATTAATTAAGTGTAAAATATATATTTATGCCGATATGTTTATAGCAAAATTTAGACTTTTTTCTTCAAGTCCTGTGAAAATCTTGCGTTAAAATGTGCTAAAACAAGATTAATGTAAGGGTTCCTTTTGTTTACCTATCTTACACATGATAAAAAAATACGATACGTCCCAAATTCTATTATTGCGCATGCGTAACCAATTATTTCGATATAAAGTATATATCTTTAAATACCCGTCGAATACACAATCAGCTAGCTGGTCCAGTGGTTAGCGCGCCTGACTCTTAATCTCAGGACCGTGGGTTCGAACCCGTTGGATTCGTTTTGAAATTATTATTTTTGCGTAGCGTATTGGTTTTTCTTCAATTGAGGACCCTAGAACTAGAAGGGGGTTACGTCACATTGAGTACAAACTGAGAAAACGGCACAAACATAAAATCATTTGTGTAGTATTGAATGGTATTGCTGTATTTTGCAGTGACTTTTACGCATGTTCTGATCATCAAATTACTACAAAACTTTTACAGAATGTAGAAATGAGAATTCTGTAGCAGGAAATTGACACAACTCAATTTTCAAGATTTTGTGACTTAATCCCCTTTTAGTTCTAAGGTCCTCAATTATTCACTGTAACGAATGAAATTCTAGAATTTTTCGCATAATTTATATAAAAGAACCAAAATGGTTACTTTTCAGTCTGGAAAATAAATGTTGAATTCATTACATTTCGCAAGAAATACAAAATATTTCATTGCAGCGAGGCCAAAAACAAACTCCGACATGAGATTCGTGCAGGTTTCTGACGTCAGAGGATGACCCGTCGTGACCAAAGGTAGTACTTCTCGAACTTTAAATGCCCAGCTGTCGCAATAAAAATTGCAGGCAAGTACGAAGAGCCGATATTAGATACCTTTCGTACATCACATCAACAACGTATAGTTTACCTCTCCTTATTTCTTCACTTTACAGGCCTTACAGGCAAAATATATATTTCAAATTTCATCAATCTGACTTTTCATATTCTGTTAATCAAGTGTTTACTTTACATTTTTAATTGGTTTGCTTATTTATTCCGTGGACAGCTTGAAAAATTGTTTTTTTTTACTAAGACAAGCATTTTAGGAATTACAGATTTCCTTCATTTTTTTTAAATAAGCAGAAGAGTCTGCACATTTCAAAAGTGCTTAACAATTGTTTTAAAATATCAGTAGTTCTTTTGTTATACGGTTTTGAATCTTGGTCAACTTCATTTTGACTCACCCTGTATTTACAATATTTTTCTCTCCTGATAATTGTCACAGACATTAACCCTTGTCCTCCGAAGGGGGGGGGGGTGTTGCACCCCCCCCCCCCTGAGGTTTTTTCCTCGCTACATAAAAACCCAAAATCAACCGGCCCCAGGCATTTGGGTAATCTCTTTTACATCCATTGCGGTCATTTTGATGAAAAAACTAGGGGGGGGTTACCACCTAAGGTGGAGTTAGGATCGGCCGTCAAAGTTGGGGTGTGGGGGTTGGTAAAATCCCTAAAACTTTTAAGTTGCCATTTTGAAACATTTATGCATGCTATAAGACTCAAGCTGACAAGACATGTTAGAATCATCATTTCCCTTCTTAATTAGCAAAAAACCTGATGGAAATCCGTTATTTAGAACTTTTTATAACAAAATTTGATTTTGGTGGCCGTTTTTGCTATAATGCAATTTTGCCTGATTTTCCAATCCGAAAGTACTTTAAGACGTCATAATTACGTAACGCCTTGACCGATTTATTAATAGCAAAACCGAGTTCATAGGGGGTTCCGTTTTAAAATATTAGGGGAGGTTGCAACAACCCCCCTCTTCGGAGGACGTAATTCAAAAATAGCTTAGGAGGACATGGTTTAAATGTTATCACAACTGACATTTATACTTTTACCCATCTCCGATGTATGGTTAATGAATTATATCCAAAAACGTGAAAGGTCATAACAAGGGTCACTTGATATGTCCTATGGGGGACCAAAATTTCAAAATCGTCCGATTTTTTTCAAAATGGTCTCAAGTTGTTTTTCTTGCAAAACTATCTACATGAAGTAGTAATTAGCAATGGCTCAGATGTACTATTGCTATGGTTACAGATCAAAGTAAACCTGGGGCTTTAAATTCCAATGTAATGGTAAATATAAACTTTGTTTTGCCTGATACCATAGCAACCACTGGTCTAAAGAACTTAAAGAAGGTCTAAACTATTACTTCATGTAGACACTTTTGCGAAAGGAACATTTTGAGACCATTTTGAAGAAAATCGGACAATGTTGAATTTTGTGTCTCCCAAAGGACCTATTGCGTGACCCCTGATATGACCTTTCACATTATTGGATATACCGTATCCACTCGTCCAATTCAACTGTTTTTCGACTGACAAATTCTTTGAATTAATATATTTCTGTACTTCAAAAGTTCAACAAACCGTTAAATTCTATTTCTGAAGCATTTTCAAAGTACTTTTAGCCATATACGGCATGTCTGTATGAAATAACTCAACGTTAAAGGCGATGTACATTAAGAAAATAGGTAGTTGAATTGGACGAGTGGATTCGGTAACTCATTAACCATACATCGGAGATGGGTAAAAGTATACTTTTTCTGATTCATTGTGATTAGTGGAACACGATAGAATGGTTTTTAACACGATTTAACCAATTTTGAAATTTTACCCCCTGTTTTGGCAGCCATTTTGTTTTATGCAAATTAACCACTGTTCCACCAGCTACATGTTTCTAGGTTTTTGACTAGTTGTTGTATATGATTGTCTGATATTATCCTGTAAATATCATTACTTTTGCAATTTGTTTGACCTATTTTTTTTTATTTTTACTAGCCTATAACACTCATGCCTACCAATATTGTATATTACCAGTCATGTTTTGACTTGCTTTGGAGTGATGAAATTAGTAATTTAGTATTGTGGCAGTAACAATAGTCCAAATGTCACTTTGAATAGAACGTAATCATTCTAATATCTAAAACACCGAACTGAATTTGATAAAAGATATAGTAAATAATCATTCACACTCTTCTAGTTTAATGGCAATCGATTTGATAATGATGTTAATCAGGTGCGGCCAGAATTCAGCTCGCGGAAATGTCGCTTATTTTTTTTTTCATGAAAAATTACAGGAAAGGTCGTTTTCAACATGCGTATGAATATTCATGAGTTCGGATGCCTTAGTTTAAAAACCTGTAAACTCGCCAAAGTAGCATATAATCTCAAACCAAACTTGCAATTACTGTAAACGCCAATATTTCCGCGCTCAGTAATTTTCGCGCTCAGCCAATTTTGGACCATTTCGCGCGTTTTTATTTTCGCGCATATGAATGTTGTCCGTGTATAGAATTCCATTTGCAACACATCCACATTAATTTTCGCGGTACATTTATTTTCGCGCTAAACTCATTTTGCGCGAAAAGTGCGAAAATAAATGTAGCGCGAAAAATACCACTTATACAGTAGATGCATAATTTTTTTGGGGAAAAAAGGGAAAATTTTGAAATATATGTGTCTTTTCGTATCATTTTGCAAGTGTTTATTTTCTTTGAGTGAGCTCAAACTAGGTCTTTGCGTTAATCTACGGTTCTGGACTTAATATACTGGGTCAAAAAAGAGCGACAACACTCCTTTAACAGATTTACTAAAAAATTGCGATATTTTGGGTAAAACACACCTCGCGTAGCATAATGTGACGCTTGGTCCAACGAGGTCAAATAAAACATCAAATTTCTACGCGAAACTAGGTAATCCTAGAAGTGATCAATTAAACGGCACTTGTCTATTTTACATATATATAGTTAAAATACCCTCTCCATGTCAGCGTGGTCACTATAGCCTAGTGGCTAAGCTACTCACGTTTGTCATTTTGAAAACAAAGTATTATTTTTTTTTCATTGTATTAGATTGATATTCCTTCAATAAACTACTTTTACAAAAGAATTTTTTTAGATAAACATGATAAAATCATTTCCCTATAGCCCGTAAATAAAATGTTCGATGGATGCACAAGTACCAGTCAAGCTCATGGGCTGCTACATGGGCTGCTACACATGCATGGTGAATGACGTCAGATTTGCCTAGATATAGCCCCAAGTCTCTGTGATTTGTTCGCTGTATTATCGGGATAATGTGATGACTGACATCTTACCCTTTTCATACGTCTAATTGTACTGAATTTTTCCCACGTTTTATTTACTGATTTTAAAAATCTTACAGGAAAGATATATTTTTCAATTTTCATGAATGTGAGGGCTGATGCCTAAACTTGCAGTTTGTATTGGCCAATTCACATAAAAGTTGGTAAAACAAGCTGCGCGTAAGTAGATGTGACCTCATGATTTTAAAAGCTGAACATTTACTGTTTTGTTTAAGATGTAATAAAAAGAAGATTTCTTTTATTCCTGACAGTCAAACAAAAGCATGTTTTATTGGAAAAACTCGGAATATTTTCATCCATATCTCCATTTTTTATTTGCATTAACCCCCTTGTGATTATAGGGGTTCGAAGTCCAATCTATCCGAAAGGCCACGTCAAGAAAAAAATATCGCGACCAAGTTTTTAAATATTGATCGCCAGATCTAAAAATTAAATAATGCTCATTAAAAGTGGATCTAAGCACTGGTTGAGCATATTAAATTTTATAATTATCTGCCCTCACTTAGCAGAAACGCGTTGAAGAATCTGATAATGATCTTTACTATTTAAAAAATATGATTCTGTCTTGACGTTCCTTTAACCCATTTTTCATAAAAATGTGTTTTGGCGAATATTTCAAATCTCAATATGGCCGCCATTGTGGACTTTATACATTTTAACAATTTGCTTTTCGTTGATTTATAAGTAGCTGCCAATATGAACTTAGTGTCACTTTCTTGTCTACATAATATTGAAATATGGACATTTTATACAAACAATGTTAAAGCATTTAAGACAAAATGAAAAAAATCTATGATTGGTGTCATCATATTTAAGATTCTTATAATGCCCACTAATAATGTGCAAATCTATCAAAACATTGCTTATAAAAAATTCTTATTATTGAATTACCCAAATGAAAAACAAAATACAAAAAAAAACACAATGAATTAAATAAATATGTGATTAGGTATGACGGATATGGTAGGGAAGTCTATATCAAAGGAATGGACTAACAGCAAAGAAATAAGCCTTTATCGCTATTGAGAGCATGTGTGCAAGGATTAATATTAAAGGAGTCTTGTTGAACTCTCAATAGACGTCTTTCAAATTAAAATATAAGTTTTTAGTATAATTTATATTATAAACATATACAGATGACTATGTCAGAAATTCATTTATTCAAAATGCAACAAAACGATAAGCTATTATGCTCGTTTAGGGGTGCATTATCCCAAATAACGTTCCTATACTTTTACACGTAAAGTAGGGGTCTTGAAACGCTCTGTATCTCTGTAAATAGTGATTCAAGCATTCTAGATTAAACTTTGTTTTCAAGTTTTGAAGCAAACCTTTCAAAAATCATCAAAGAAACAATATGTTGACCGGCTTGTTCTCCCGATATATCAGGCGATATTTTGTAATGTGTTTGCCGGCCTGTCATAAAAAAGCCCGACTATGACCGAGTATTTCTAGAGACACGCATATTTATTCCATCTTTAATTTCATTATAAAATGTTCTGTGGTGGTGATTTTTTCTACACATTCACAACTTTTTCTAAACTAAATAATTAGCATAAAATCAAAATATAATATTGTCCCGTATTATTTCTATATAAATATAATTTAATGTCCTATTCCACCTTTATGGTTTAAAAACCTGGCAAATTTGCCACTAGCGTCACTACGTGCAGCGATTTACGATATTGCGACCTTAGAGTAATTTGAATATGCAACGTTTCTCCATTTTTCCCACAGATCCCATGGAATCAGAGACAATATTTAACCAACGTTGGTACAATTTTCATGAATAATGTTTGAAACCTCTTCTTGTACATCTATTTTGCAAATTAGCATTTAATAATGAGTTGTTTATATTTAACCTGTCAATAAACTGTGGCGCAAAATATGAATAACACTGAAATTAGCATATTTGACTTTTCAAGGGTAACATTAATTCTTCAATAGTTTTAACTGTAATTTTGTTTAATTTTGCCAACAAAGATTTTGTACAATTTGATAAAAATAATTGAAAAAAGAGGTTGCATATTAAAATAACACTAAAAGAGCTGTTTTGTTGGATGTATAATAATTTGTGCAAAGTTTTATTTCTCAAACTGCTATACATGTAGTATTTGCAAACGATTATTTTACTACATGTAACAATTTTTGGGACACATGGTACAAATAATGTTATTCAATTATGTTGTGTTGTTTTAGACTGTTAGTGTAATCTATCTATCTATCTATCTATATTCTTTACTCTGCAAAGTTGCAAAAATGCAATATCACACAGAGGATAAACTTGAACGTTTTGCCTTTTTTTTTTAAACCAATTTACTGAAAATAAAGATAAAATCATGTAAATTTAACCTCAATTGGTAATCCACATTAGCAATATCACCAACTGCCACTCAATTTGTATACATATGTGATGGCTCACCCCGAAAGGGGGGGGGGGACTTTGCAGATGATATCAATTTTGATTTTTTTTCTTCTTCATTTCGTCTTATTTGTTGAAATTGATTAAGGCGATCAAATTTTACAACAGAAAATCTGCTGGAAATTCTTATTATTTTCTTTATTTTTCGAAGCCTATTTTCACCTGTTTTTTTGAAAAGTGTTCTGTCGCAAAGTCCCCCTTTTCGGGATAAGTCATCACATATAGTTCATGGTGCATGTTTACATTTCAAATCAAGGTAAGCTATTATGTTCTTAACTATGTTAAATTAAAGGGAATTCAAATTGCACTTCAAAAAGAGCCTACATGTACTGGATAGGTCATACTTATACATTGAAACTTGCTTAGGTGCACTTCAGTGACGCAACCAGGCTTTGAATTTACTGATTTGTTTGGGAATATTTTTTCTAATAATATCAAAATCAGTTGGTATCAACGCAACAATCCCCTACATATTTACCGAAACAGTCGGCAACCAACGAATGAAATAATTATGGTGCCTTTGCACCAGGTGCACAACCTCGTGTTACACCAATGTTGAGCTTCTTATGAAATGACCATTTACGGTGAAAATTTTGGGGACAAAAACATAAACACACAAAAAAATTCCCACCTCACCTCAAAAGAAAATCATAATATAACACGTTTTTGGCTGCATAAAAAAATCGATCTTTATTTTTTATTCGGCACGGTAAAATCTAGCTTAAGTATGAGCAGCCGTTCTTCTTGTTCTTTTTATTCATCTTTTCTCCTTTCTTTGTTTCTTTTTCTTTCTTCTTTTTCTTCGTCTTTCTCTTTTTCTCTCTTTCTTTCTTCTTCTTCTGTTTGTTTCGACTCCTTCTTTTTTTCTTCTTCTCCTGTCTTCTTCTTCTTCTTCTTTATCTTATTTTCATTATTATTTCTTTTTTCTTCTACTTCTATTATTTCTTCCTTCTTCTTTCTTTTTTCTTGTTCAACTTCTTTCTCCTTTCTTTTTCATCTTCTACTTTCTTATTTCTTTCCCTTGTTTCCTCTTCCTTCTTCATCAAATTGTCTTTATTCTTCTTCCTTTTCTTTCTTCTTTCTTCTGTTTTCTTCTTCATCATCATTTTCATCTTCTTCCTATGGCCTAGGAGGACCAAGAATCAACATTTTCATTCTTAGTGCTGACGTGTCATGGGTAACATCTGCCATACACAAGGCCACTGATATGATCAATAACCAGAACGAAGTTTAAACGAAACAAGGGCACACGCAATAAGTGCGGATCACACTTTTCGAAACACAAAAAATGATTGAAATGAATGTATATGATGTATTTTTCAGATATCAACGAGTGTGAGTCCAATCCTTGTAGAAACCATGGTATCTGTCATGATAGGATTGGGCGGTATATCTGCCAGTGCACACAAGGACATGAGGGAATAAACTGCGACCTTGGTAAGTCACAAGTGAGGATAATTATCATATACACAGTGCATGCGGTTCAGAATGTATGAGTGTGCCCTTTTAAAATAGATAACATAATTTTCACAAAAACCTTTCAACTCATCGGCTTTTCGAGGTACGGTCATCAAATTTATGGATATGAAACGTTTTTAGACCCTCTACAATTGCTACTTAATGACAATTTTATTGGATGCCATATGGGGTCACCAGGGGTCAAATAAAAAGGTCAAATGTTCAACTTTGTCCGATTTTAACGTTTAAGGTGTCAAATTGTTCGTCTTGGACCAGCAATCAAAACTGTCCATAGTGACTCTGTCGTCCGACCCTTCCTTTGAGGTTAAAGGTCAAAAGAAAGGTCAATGGAAAGGTCTCATTTTCAACTTTGTCCAATTTCAAAGGTGAAGGTGTCAAATTGTTCGTCTTGGATCAGCGATCAAACGTGTCAACAGTGACCCTGTTGTCCGACCTTTCCCTTGAGTCAATGGTCAAAAGAAGGTCAAATTTTCAACTTTGTCCGGTTTCAAAGGTTGAGGTGTCAAATTGTTTGTCTTTTACCAGCAATCAAAAGTGTCGATGGTGAACCCGTCGTCCTACTTTTCCTTGGGGTCAAAGTTCAAAAGAAAGGTCAATGGAAAGGTCACATTTTCAACTTTGTCCAATTTCAAAGGTGAAGGTGTCAAATTGTTCGTCTTGGATCAGCGATCAAACGTGTCAACAGTGACCCTGTTGTCCGACCTTTCCCTTGAGTCAATGGTCAAAAGAAGGTCAAATTTTCAACTTTGTCCGATTTCAAAGGTTGAGGTGTCAAATTGTTTGTCTTTAACCAGCAATCAAAAGTGTCGATGGTGAACCCGTCGTCCTACCTTTCCTTGGGGTCAAAGTTCAAAAGAAAGGTCAAATTTTGTCAGATTTCAACGTCTTAGGTGTCATTTTTTTGTTTTGGACCAGCGATCAAAAGTGTCAACGGTGATCCCATCGTCTGACCTTTCTTTAGGGGTCAAAGGTCATGATAAAGGCCAAATTGTCAACTTGGTCCGATTTCAAAGTTCAAGGTGTGAAATTGTTCGTCTTCAACCAGCGATCAAAAGTGTCAATAGTGACCCCATTGCTCGACCTTTCTCTTGGGATCAAAGGTCAAAAGAAAGGTCAAATTGTCAACTTTATCAATTTCACAGGTTTCGAATTTGTCGTCTTTCACCAGCGATCAAAAGTGTCAATGTTGGCCCCATTGGCCGACCTTTCCTAAGTTGTCAAAGGTCACAATTAAGGTCAATTTTTCAACTTTGTCCAATTACAAAGGTTGTTCGTCTGGAACCAGCAATCAAAATTTCAATGATGACTCCGTTGGTCGACCTTTCCTTAGGGGTTAAATGTCATGATAAAGGTCAAATATTCCACTTTGTTCAATTTCAAAGGATATGGTGTCAAATTGTTCGTCTTGAACAAGACTCCGTCACCTGACCTTTTCTTGAGGGTCAAAGGTCACAATAAAGATAACATTTTTATCTCTGTCCGATTTTAAAGGTAAGGGTGTCGAATTTTTATATTGAACAAAAAAAAACGATCAAAAGTGTCTACAGACTGAAATCCTCTCCAAAAAAAGTGACAGGGTCCGTGTCACTTCAGTGACATAGTCATGTCTAGTTTTCTTTTTATTTCAATTACATTTTATAATTTTCTTTTAACATATCACTCTTTAAGACACAGTTCTCTTTTCCCCACTTCTTTTCTTTTATTTAAAATAAGACATGAGCCAACAGGTAGAATTTGCCACTTATCTATATGGGTCACTCCATCGGGTTGGGCAACAAAGTGTGACATGAAAGGGAAATTTTCAAAATGCTTTGTAAACTTATTAAACACAATTTTTAGTAAGTTTAATTCCTCTACTTTGAAATTTAAGATAGTTCATAAATATGATGTTTGTCAGTCTATGTATTTTGACGATCCTTATCAAAAAGTGTGGATGTAACATTGACACCAAATCTTTACAAAAATACCTTCATTTTGAACTGTTTTGAGGGTTATTTTACTCTACTCCTTTATGAATTATAGTCAATATTACAGTATTATCATAAAAATATAGTTGTTTTCAATTTAAGCTATGGAAAATAAATTTAGGACATGAAATTTAGATATTCTATTCACTATGTAACATTAGATTACCAAAAGTTTAGGTTTTAGTAAATTTTGGCACCACTATTGATGTAACTCTCATCATGGTTCTTTATCTCATAAGGTACCTTAGTAACCGGCATAATTCACTAACTACTGCCCGTTTAAAAAACACAATTTTGAAAATATTTGCATTTTTAATCATAGTGTTTGGACGGTGTCAATGTTACATCCACACTGGTCAAATGTCCAAATCCTGATTTTTTTACTATTTGAAAGTGTAATGGGTTAATTTTAGAACTTCAAAACATATATCTAGTAGCAAAATACCAGTTTTTGACAGTATGTAGCAACGAATCCAAGAATATAACACTGATTTGGTCTATTGTGTTTTTGGATGTAACATTGACACTGACGTCAATGTTACATCCAATAATTCTATCATAAATAACTTTATCAATGTTGTCCATAGTCCTTAATATTATGTATTTCTCATTTGGAATACATTTAAACTGTTAAATGTTAAAATATTCAAGACTTTGCAATACAGGATCGTTGATAAATTTTGACAATTAGACATTAAATGGTGTCAATGTTACATCCACACAAATGTTTGACACCGTAAAAACAACATCCTATTATTTGTACATGAAGCGATAACCAGGTGTTTTTTTATATTTATAGCAAAGTAGATGTCAAGAACTTTCTCACAGGGAATCATTTGTAAGGAAATCATACATGTGTATTTATTTTTTAAATCAAATCTGTAAAAATAGTGTGGATGTAACATTGACACCATGGTTATTTTTTAAGAGCCAATCAGACATCATTTGAAAACACAATCTAGAGCAAAATATGAGTTTTAAAATATGTTTCGTTGTTTTGCATGTTTGTTCCAGTGTTTCTTAATTCATTTATAAGTGCAAAACCAAGATTCCAATGTTATAGAAGCTGGGAAATTTGCTACCAAATCTATGTACTTTTTTGTCACACAATTTTCAGATAATTTTGGTACTTTTTTCGCGTAAATGCCAAAAATATTTAAGAAAATATTCTCAAAGGTATACAAGTTTGATATCAAATGAAAGCTCTCTATGTGTACTTTAAGGTAAAACAAAAATATTTTGAGAATATGCCACCATTAAAATCAAGCCACACTTTATATCTCCAGTACTGGGATATTTGGCCTGTTGCCCAACCTGGTGGAGTGACCCATATATACGGCACTTCGGCAGTCATACACAGCGGCAATCTTTGGGTGATTCGTGTGCATTTATAGATCACTATGATAGTCGCTGACATTGCCCATGGCGGGAAATAGCACTAGTTCGTGAATGATGCCGTGAGTCCTGATTTGTAGGGATGGGAGATATATTTTTGTACCAGTAATGATGGCGCCTGTTTACTTCGCAATATGCGTGACAGAGCCTTAAGTTTTTGTGAATAAAATATATGTAAGGACATCATGTAATCACGTTTAAACACCCCATGAAAGGAGAGGTTTGACTCGCTTGTGACTAACTTCA
>JXSR01S029824.1:11236-25541 GCA_000969725.1 Ophiothrix spiculata | reverse complement strand
CATCTCAGTTCTATGTTATCATATCGGATTGTAAAAGAGATTTTAAAAATAAATTTAATAATGATTTGATTTTCAATATTTCCCAATTAGGTTCCATTTTACAACGGATATTACGTAATATTTGATGTGATTCCCACATAAATGGAATTAAACATGATAGTCTTTAGGTATAAAGGTTATACACCTCTCAATTGTATCCCGTCATAGCAAAAGGTACCTTAAGGTTCCCAAAATAAAAAGTTTCATCTAACAGATTATATTTTAGGCTTTAAAATGACACCTTGCTTTTGGTTATTGGGTGTTCGATTGCAAAGTTATATCCAAATAAGTAAAATGCATCAAGCTTATTCAGATAACTATAGTTATGAGAAAACTTTAAAACCGATTCTGTACTGGTAGAACTTGAATGGGATATAGAATGTTTATCTCGGTTTTAAAAGCAGTTGTCTTATGTTTTGGTGCTGAAACATGATCAATATGAATACACTTCAAAGGTAACTTTTCTGATGAAAAAATAATCGACCTATTCTGGTAGTGATTTTTGACTATGCTCAGCTTCAATGCCCTGTATATCGTAATTTACTTTGCAGACCTTAAGGTTGTTCTATCCCGGGGGGGGTACTCAACTTTGGTTTGGGACCGTGGAACCCATACCCATCTTTAAGGGTAATTTTTGAGAAAAAGTGCACCCATGTTTAGGGATTTTGTTCCAAAAATAAGGAGATTTTTCATAATTTTCTGGGCTAGCAATGCGAGCCGAGAAAATTTTCATTTTTTGGACCATTTTAGCGGTTTTTCTTGAAAATGTGACCAATGTTTAGGGATTTTGGTGCTAAAAATTGGGACCCATGTTTAGGGATTTTTTGTGAAAAAGTGACCCATTCCAGCGGCAAATCCCCGTATACCTTATATATGTGAGTACCCCCCCCCGGGGTTCTATCTATCTTTCAATTAGTCAATAATGGTGGCAGATTAGCAGATATGACCTTTTTGCTTAACCTTACCTTGAATTGAAGACCATCATGTTTAACAGATAATTCCATTAATGTTACTATCACATTAATCAACAGCAGGAAAGCGTACTTTGGGACCAAATCATCAATTGTGTCCCGTCATATATATCTTTAGGTTATACAGCTACGTAAAATACCATAATAGTTTTCCCCTTAACCAACTTTATTTTGAATGTCTGTGAGATTGTAAATCTCTCGGATGACATCAACCCACAAATCACACCAGTGTTTGCAAATCTAGGAAATGTTTTAGTTTATTAGAGCATGAATTATATGCATTGCATATTATACTGCTTCGTTGCAAATTTAGCACGTCGGAAATCGACATATGTAGGATTTTATGAAATCAGACTCTTTTTTTCTTTTAAAGTGACTTCATACAACAAAAACCTGAAATAGAAAATACATAACGAAGGGAATTTGAAATCACATGCTGCCTTGTCATATAAAAAATAACTTTTCAATATTATAGTAGGGAATAACATGTGCTTAAATTCTGTTGGACGTTGTTGTTAAATTAATTGCATTCTGATATGGCCAGATTTTCTATTTTCTATATAGCACACCTAACGTGCCTAATAGTCAATGCAGAAATTATCTGTGTTTGAATATTTAACCTTATACTGTAATGCTCTTTGAGGTTAGAATGGAAAAGTTGCATTGAATACTTTGAATTGTTTTATTATGTAAATCTATCATGAAATAGTCATTCTTACTTGTATGTATAATGATCACATGGTGGTCTCATTATAATGACCCGATTAGAAAAAAAAATGTAAAAATTTAACTATAGTTCTGTATGAATTAGATGAAAAAAAATCTCACATTTCTCTGAGGCGAATTGAGGACCCTAGAACTAGAAGGGGGCTAAGTCACATTGAGTACAAACTGAGAATACGGCACAGACATAAAATCTTTTGTGTAGTCTTGAATGGTATTGCTGTATTTCGCTGTGACTTTTACGCATGTTCTGATCATCAAATTGTTACAAAACAGTTACAGAATGTAGAAATGAGAATTCTGTAGCAGGAAATTAATTGACACGACTCAATTTTCATGGTTTTGTGACTTAACCCCCATTTTAGTTCTAGGGTCCTCAATTCAACTCTCTTTTGTGCTTCTGTGGTTTTTTTTTAAATCTCCATTTTCATAAGTGCTTGGGGTGACAATCTCACAGTATCTTGTGGCTTAGCAACTTCAATATTGGACTACCTTATATGGTCAAAGCTAGTGGCCTATTACATCGGGAGATCAGATTAAAGAAATATTAGTTTCATCAAGGCTGTCCATCCATATTTTTGTCGTTGATTTGAAACTCGACAATTGATTACAACATCAAGACGATGGTCAGCTATGCCCATGTCTACAAGCCAGGGAGGGGATTTCTTTCCAAACTTACAAAACGTGGTTTTAGCTAGATTGAGCGTGAGATTATTTGAGACAGAGCAGTTAGAAGATCATCGGGTATTCGCTGAATACTTAAAGGAGCATGGTCCGATTGCTTCAACTTTTTCCAAACTTTTTGAGATTTTGGTACCAAAATGTTGCTCATATTTATCTCATAACCTGTGTGAAATTTCACGGATGAATTATGTTCCGTTTTGGAGATATGTATGAAAATGTGTCTAATTATGGTAACCATAACTAAGAGATTTTTTTAAATATTTATATGTTAGATTTATATAGAAATTTAAGCATCTTGAAAGTGTACACAATCTCAAAATATTTGGAAAAGAGAACTTGGGAATTATACTTCTTTATACATATGCAGCGGTGGAAATACCCACATGATAGCCTCTCAAGGGTTGCGAAACCCTAGGTTGCACAACTCTAGGTTGCACAACCGTAGGCTGTGTATTTGGAGAAAGAGAATACAACACACCCTGAGCATTACTTGTACATGTTGTCAATGTCATCTTTCCCATGCCTTTGTGTGGTTAGTAGGCTTAGTTTTGCGATGAACATTGTTCAGGGAATGATTCATCTAATATGATATTGTCTGTGAGGAAGCCCAGAAATGCTCTCAACTATGATAACTTAGGTTGACAAATGAACTTTAATAACAACTTCAAATTGTCAATTATTGAATGAAGATCACCTTGGGTGAACCGTGTGCAACCTACTATAAAACACCATCTATCATTCTGGTTGATACAAATTTATGAACTTCACAAATAACTTCAAGTTGTTAATTTAACTTACTATGATTACCTCGGGTTGACAAATGAATTCGTTAACCACTTCAAGTTGTTAATTTGCGAGTAAAGATTACCTAGAGTACAGATAATATACAGCCTGCAATTAAAAATATGAGTATAATCCCCCTTCATTGCACTGCTATTAATATATGTGACCCGTCATATCGAAAGGTACCTTAAGGTCGGCAAAATTAATATTGATTTTTTGGTCTCATCTGAAAGATTATATTTTAAGCTTTAAAATGACACCTTGCTTTTGGTTATTGGATGTTCGATTACAAAGTTACATCCAAATTGGTAAAAGGTATCGGACTGATTCCGAAAACTAAAGTTCTGAGAAAATCAAGTTTAAAATTTCTGTACTGGTAAAACTTCAATGGGGAAAGGATTTTTATTTATATATTTTTAAAACATTTGTCTTATGTTTTGGATGTTGAAACCTGATTAATATGATAGAATACACTTTAAAGGTAACAAGGCAAACATACAAGTTGCCATCACGAATAGAGTTACTTACAATTTATCACAAATATTTTGGATGTACAATGTGATCCTTGACCACGAGCACGCAGTAACAGCAGCTTCTTGTCTTGTCTTGTTGTTTTTTTGACTTTTAATATTTAGACAGACCACATTTTATTGATTACAATTGAACCTCAATGAACTTCAATCGACATCCATGTAAGATGTCATGGAGTGTGCTTGTAGATCAGGAAGTCTATATTTTTTCAATGATGGTCTAAGAAAATACTATTTGTCAACGATGGTCTAAGAAAATACTATTTGTCAATGATAGTCTAAGAAAATACTATTTGTCAATGATGGTCTAAGAAAATACTATTTGTTTCACATTTCTACTAGGTTTTTAAATTGAACCTTAGCAGGTGTTTTGAAGAAAGAACAAATATTACGAATATGTAAAAAAATAACTCTTAATATTGACATGTAGCGCTAATTGAAAAAACAAACAGACAAACAAACAAAAACAAAAAAGCAAATATTCTGATAAAAGTTATTTAAATTCCAAAGACTCAGTTATGAAATGACTCTGAACACAAACAAGGACAAATAATTTCCTACATCAAAATACGGACGATGAATTTTTTTAAAAACTATCAAAATGAACAATAAAGTGGTGCTCATCAAGTTCCTATCTAGAACCAAAAGTGAACGTCAAGAAAGTCTTGAAAATGCCTATTTTGCAACCAGAATACGCATCCGTATCAATCGTTGATTAATTATTAAAATCACCATCAATTCTTGTTTTTTTTAAATTCTCACGGAAGTTTCAGGAGTAATTCCCCCTTTCCCCGTGCTCAAAGCTTACTATTCATTATGTAAATTAACTAATATCAGATTTCAAGTTTTGCCTTCAAAATTCAACAATTACTAATTTATTAATAATATTATCATATGATAAGCCTTATGTACAATATTTGAAAACAGCATTTAGGGGGAAAATGGCTTCTCTGTCGTAACCCAACCCATGCGTTTCGAATACATTATATATTTCACCAACAGTTAACGATGCGATATTTTCCTAACACATCACAGTGACAAAAAAACCAAAACCCTGACATTCACATTTAATCATGATTAAAAAATGCAAGACTTGTACTGAAATATGTTTGAATACAATCGTCATACAATGATCGTTTTATGCACCTATCGCTTGTAATTCCGCCCCCCGGGCACTAGCGGGGAACTCGTCATGCTCGAGCGGATGAACGAGCTCGGGCGCATTTCCCGCTAGCCCCCGGGTACCCGTGGGCCGGAGTTACAAGTGATAGGTGCATTAAAGTACATCGTCCATTTTTAATAGGTTTCGTTTGAATATGAAAGATCACCTAAAAAGGAGGTTTCCATTTTAAAATTCAGTACACTTTCAAACGCAATTGGTTTTCATTGTTAATGAATAATATCAGTTCGGCGGAACTTACAATTCGGATACGTATCCGAATTTTGATACTCCGTATCACAATTCTGATACCCGTATCCGAATTTGGATTAAAAACAGCTGAAACGGGATATGAGCTGAAATGAATATTCAGCTTCGCCGCGCACGATACCGGTATGTATAAAAGTCAATGACATTATCATCATTTGCCATCTAAATTCTAAGAAAGTACTGGCCAAATTATTGTGCCTTCTGTGATAGGAAGCTATCAGGACATGTTCCGAAGCTGTTCCGCGGGAATTGCACAGATGAAAATGACATTTCCACAGATACATTTATCATAAATGCAAGAAAGATGTTATACATGTACTTGCCGGCTTGCGCTATCGATTTGTTTCCTGCGCCACGACAGGCGTATCATAATTCAGATACCCCACCATATCCTTATTCTGATACGGGTATCACAATTTGGATACGAAATGTCGTAAGTATCCGAATTCGGATACGTATCCGAATTGTGATTTCCGCCGAACTGATATTACTCTCTATGCTGGATTAATGTGTCCCTTCTAGAATATGTCATGCCTTAAAGACATCAAAGTCACAAAGGAACAACACCATGACCTTGAACTCAAAATAATCTTTGGGTCATTTCTTCCTACCAAAAACACTTGCAACCTTTAATATCCTTTAACTCAAAAAAAAAATCTTAATCCTCGTCTTCATAAGCCGTTTCTGTACCACGTGTTCCTGAGGGAGTGGTAAATAATAGATGAAATTAGGAAGTGAAAAGCTTCAGACAACAAAATGGGAACCCTAAAATGGAATAGCATGCAGAACGAACACATTGAATATGATGCCAGAACGACACATTTTAGTATGAATATTTTATGGACACTATTTAAAGATCAAGGTCTCTATATTCAATGAAAATAACAAAACAGTTCAGTTAAAAGCAAATAAGGAAGTAATAAGCTTGACTTATGTTGCTTGGGAATAGTATGAGTGAACTGGTGTTCAATATTGCCGTAAATGAAGCATTTTATTACTTTTGTGAATATTTAATGGACATGATTGTTATACTTACATTAGGATTTACTTTATATGATTTATGTGATTTTATTCCGAATAATTAACAACTAAAAAGGTCAACTTTAATTGAGATGATGTGCCATGATTTAGCAAATCTGCCAATGTTCATAGCATATGCTCGATTCCCAACCAATATAAAATTTGGCAGGGGACATGGTCTTTATAGGGGAAATATAAACGAAAAAGAGTGTTGAATGGAGTTACATGCTGTAAAACGGTATGCATGGAGATCTGCATCCCATGCTTTTCTTTTTTACCTGCTATCTTTGTAAAATCACTATCTATACTCAAACTTGTCATATCCCAAACTTTAAGCAGAAAATATGAAATCTAAGACAAACATCTTATTAAGAAACACACACAGCATCCCCAAGAAAATTTAAAAATAATGCATTCTGCATTAGACTTATAGAAGCTACAGAACTTTTGAAACAAACGATTTTTGTAATATGACCTAACAAAAATGTTTCCTTCTATGGCCAATTGTATCAAGGGTTGCCTGTGAAACTAATATCTCTACTCAAATATGTCATACCTAACAATTTTTGTCCTTTTTCTAAATGTTCAAAACACACATTATAGAATCCATGCTACCTTGCTGGAAATTGAAAGAAAACGATCAATGACCAAAATTTAAAAGATTTCTAAACACAACTAAATTGATAACCGGTAGGTTATGCCGTTGCCGTCTGTTTGAGATCTATTTCCGGAATTAAATTATCTACTCCTTACATTTATTATCTGGCCAATACACTTGAGAGAAAGCTTACATCAAACAAACTGAAGTGAGCTGCAATTTTAACTTATTTAATTTCATGCCTGAATTCGTTCTAAGTTTAGAAATAATCATGCGATTCTTTACGTAAGCAACTTTTGGTGATCAACAAGGTGATATTTCACAGAATCAGAAGATATACAGTGCATTATCTTAACATAATAAAATAATAAAAAAACTACGCTTTTACCTCAGGTTAAAGGTATAAGCTGTTATTTGCTCATGTATACTAAATTTGAATCAAGGAAAGACACAATGCTATCATAACAAACTCCAAAACATACCTCTCATGCAAAGACACACCGAAAATTATCAAGATTCTATAATTTACAAATAACAAAACTTGTAAACATTAGTAAGGTTCTAAAGCAACCGGATTTTTTTTTATTTAATATGGATAACCCCATTGCGTGGTAGATATTATTACGAATTTAATATGGCAGTTTTGACAGAAGTTTTTTTTTTTCTTATTGTCTTTGTTGTAATTGTAAGTGACAGATTTTGTTGGGTTAAAATTTACACAGATCCAGAAAGATACAGTTGGTTGAACACATCTAACCGTTTCGTAACGTTTTCAAGCAAATATGTAGGAAGATAGAAAATAAAGAAGACATGAAAAGAAAAAAACATATAGAGATGTTTAAAAGCAACATTCTTTAAATTCAGACATTTCCCTTAACATAAAATAGATCAATTCTGCTCCAAATACATCATGGAGGCTGGCTGTTTGTCTCGTCATTCCCTCTTGAGAATCAATGGAGTGCATAAACCTTCAAAAGCATCTCAATTCTATGATAACATGTCGGATTGTAAAATAGATTTGAAAAATAAATTGAATAATGATTGGATTTTCATTTTTCCCAATTAGGTTCAATTTTAAAACGGATATCACATAACGTTTGATGTGATTCCCACATCAATGGAGTTAAACATGATAGTCTTTAGATCAATTTATAAAGGTTATGCACCTCTCAATTGTGTCCCGTCATAGCAAAATGTACCTTAAGGTTCCCAAAATGAAAATTGATTTTTTGGTCGTCTCATCTGAAAGATTATATTTTAGGCTTTAAAATGACACCTTGCTTTTGGTTATTTGATGTTCGATTGCAAAGTTACAAATTGGTAAAAGGCATCAGGCTGATTCAGATAACTATAGTTGTGAGAAAATCGAGTTTAAAGTTTCTATACTGTTAAAACTTGAATGGATAAAGGATGTTTATCTCTGTTTTTAAAGCATTTTTCATAACAAGTTTCGTACGTTGTGAAAACGTGGATGAATAACAGTAACGCCTTGTTGTAAATGCATAATACCGTAATTGCACGGATTAACAGTAACAATGCATGTTTGATCACCATGCATACCAAAAATAGCAAAATGGCTATAGTAAGCAGAAATTTGAATGTAACTTGTCTCAAGCATCGTCAATTATTGCTAAGACATATAAAGACCTCACCAAATAGCCCACGGATGCATACAATCCTTTTGAAATGTATATACTTTTAACCACCCTGTATATTTCACCGTATGGATATTAAATAGAAAGTTCTATTTTCGTATTGACAGCCCTTTTTATCAATATAAGTCCATACCTGTTTTGATTTATATTGATGGCTGTGTAGAATAAAAGAGGTCTATGAAGAGAGTAAAATTAATACATTTTTTTATTTACACCCTGTATAATTGTCACACACCCTGTATAATGTCAGTAGCATTGTATATTTGGTATCCTTGTAGTATGAGCTTTTAAAATATGGCGTTCAACTGTCCATATTTAATCCTGTGTTGAGAAATATTCAGATTGGTGATGTTTTTCTCATTTAGTGGTATGTTACAGTTTTTTGACCAATTCATGACTTATGATCATCTATGATCCATCAACCAATATAATAGGATATCAAATTACACTAAATAAATAGAGGACTTATTCAATTGGTCATGGTTTCAAGCTCTCCTATAGATCACCAAAGGGTCAATACTTCAAACTCTACTATAGATGACCAGAGTAATGACTTTAAGCTCTCCTATAGATGGACAAAGGGTTACGTAAAAAACCAGTTGTTGTAAGTCATACTCCATGAAATGTACTTTATTTATTTAGGGACGGCTTCAAAACTCAACCGGCGGTTGTCTGCCGGTTCTAGGCGGTTCCAGGGTGTTGGCTATTGTTTATTCCGGTTGAACCGCCGAGAACCGGCAGGCAACCGCCCGTTAAGTTTTAAAGCCGCCCCTTAGGAATGTATTTATTTATTTATTTTCTCTTCAATCTTTAATCTAGAACGGAAGTGTATCAAGTATCTGAGTGCAAACTTTGAATTAGGACGGATAGAAACTGAAACCACTAAATGTACCATACACATCTATTATACTATAGTTACAATAAGTACATTTACCTCAAGTTACACTTAAAGCATTATCACCCCATCCCGATTAAATTTGAATCAAGATGGACGAGGTGGTTATTATTCAATGAAACCATTCAATTTAATTTGCACATCCATTATACTACAGCTCCCATAAGCACTCTTATATGCTATCATCTTATCAAATCAAGTAGTTTTCACTTTCAATAGGAAAGTTAGCTGTGGAGGATATGATTAAAGATGAATTATACAGTTGAGACTGATTGTCTTTGGGTTTAAATGGATTGTTCTTGCAAAGAGTGACTAAACATTCGTGATTTTACTTATATATATATATATAGGAGGTCCCTATACGAATTGTATAATATGACCTGAACTAATTGTTAAAAGTTGTTACGTTTTTGAAGTCATATATATTTACCACATTTATAAGAGTTTAATGTTGATGGGAGTCCTTGAAGATCTGAAGGCAGTACTGTATGACAACAATTCTGGCTAGCATTGAAGGCTGTTGGGGAAAATAGAAGTTGGATCAGATATGTTACTACTACTACTACTACTACTACTAGTAGTAGTAGTACTACTACTACTACCACTACTACTACTATAACTACTACTAATAATAATAATGCACTTATAATGCGTCATCTATCTAGACAAGCCTATTCCGAGTCGTGAACATAAACACATAAATTGACAAACATGGTATATTACTACATGGATAACACATTAAGACATATATCAAAGAGTAATTCTAAGCACGATCATATGCAAGTTTAATAAACAAATTAGTTGTAAGGTCTTTTTTTTTTTTTTTTTTAAAGTGTCCAATGAATTACAAAAACGAAGATTAGCAGGAAGTGAGTTCCAGAGTCTAGGAGCACAAGTCTAAAAGGCACGATCGCATATGAAGAGCTTGTCCGTGGAATAGTGAGGACATGTTTATCTGAAGATCGAAGTCGACGAGACGGAGAGTGTATATAAAAAAAAAGAAATTGGTGGCAGTGTTCAACAGTGATGTGTTATTTTTTTCAAAATGCAGACATGAAAATTCACAAACAAGATTTAGTCTAGTATGGACTTAACATTTCTTTAAGATTTCTAATTTGAAAACAATTATCAAATTTAAGAGAAATTGTGTTTTTTTATTTTTATATGTTAGGTTTACATGAACATATAAGCATCTTGAAAGTGTACACAATTATACTTCTATATACATATGCAGCGGTGGAAATACCCACATGATAGTTTCTCCAGGGTTGCGCAACCCTAGGTTGCACAACCCTAGGTTGTGTATTTGGAGAAAGAGAATACGACACATCCTGAGCATGACGTGTACACGTTGTCAATGTCATCTTTCCCATGCCTTTGTGTGGTTGGTTGGCTTAGTGTTGCGATGAATATTGTTCAGGGAATGATTAATCTAATATGATATTGACTGTGAAGAACCCCAGAAATGCTCTCAACTATGACAACCTAGGTTGACAAATGATGGTCTAAGAAAAATACTATTTGTCAATGATGGTCTAAGAAAATACTATTTGTCAATGATGGTCTAAGAAAATACTATTTGTCAATGATGGTCTAAGAAAATACTATTTATTTCACATTTATACTCGGCTTTTGAATTGAACCTTAGCAGGTGTTTTGAAGAAAGAACAAATATTGCGATTCTGTAAAAAAGTAAACTCTTAATATTGACATGTAGCGCTAATTGAAAAAACAAACAAACAAACAAAAACATAAAAACATATTTTAATAATGCAAATGACCCTCAACACAATCAAGGAAAAAGAATTCCCTACATCAAAATACGGACGATGAAAAATTTCAAAAACTATCAAAATGAAAAATAAAGTAGTGCTCATCAAGTTCCTATCTAGAACCAAAGTGAATGTCAATAAAGTCTTGAAAATGCCTATTTTGCAACCAGAATACGCATCCGTATTAATCGTTGATTAATTATTAAAAGCACCATCAATTCTTTTTTTTTTCTCACTGATGTTTCAGGAGTAATTCCCCCTTTCCCCGTGCTCAAAGCTTACTATTCATTATGGAAATTAACTTATATCAGATTTCAAGTTTTGCCTTCTAAAGTCAACAATAACTAATTTATTAATAATATTATCATATGATAAGCCTTATGTTTGATATTAGAAAACAGCATTTAAGGGATAAATGGCTTCTCTGTCGTAACCTAACCCATGCGTTTCCAATATATTATATCTTTCACCAACAGTTAATGATGCGATATTTTCCTAACACATCACATTCATTTGACAAAAAAAAACCAAAACCCCGACAACGACATTTAATCATGATTACAAAATGCAAGACCTGTACTGAAATATATATATATATTTGAAAATAATCGTCTAACAATGATCGTTTAAAAGTACATCCTACATTATTAATAGGTTTCGTTTGAATATGAAAGATCACCTAAAAAAAGGTTTCCATTTTAAATATCAGTACACTTTCAAACGCAGTTGGTTTTCATTGTTAATGATCAATAATACTCTCTATGCTAGATTAATTTGTCCCTTCTAGAATATGCCATGCCTTAAAGACATCAAAAAACACAAAGGAACATCACCATAAAAAAGGTTTCCATTTAAAATATCAGTACACTTCCAAACGCAATTGGTTTTCATTGTTAATGATTAATAATACTCTCTATGCTAGATTAATTTGTCCCTTCTAGAATATGCCATGCCTTAAAGACATCAAAAAACACAAAGGAACATCACCATGACCTTGAACTCAAAATAATCTTTGGGTCTATTCTTCCTACCAAAAACACTTGCAACCTTTAATATCCTTTAACTCAAAAACACACACAACACAACATCTTAATCCTCAGTCTTCCTAAGCCTTTTCTGTACCACGTGTTCCTGAGGGAGTGGTTACCACCCCACCCCCTGTGATTTTGAACTTGGGACCCCCAAAGTTATATTGGTTGATACTGTAGTATAGGTGGGTCTCCTCTTTCCATTGATACCAAAATCATGAAATTCGTTTGAGGCGTTACGTAATTATGACGTCACGAAGTATTTTCGTACCAACAATCGTTATAAAAGTTCTAAATGTCCGATTTTCGTCGGGTTTTTTTGCTAATAAATGAAGGAATTGACAATTCTAACATGTTCTGTAAGTTTAAAAGTCCATATCATGCAGATATTTTTCAAAATGCTGATTTATTTTTTTTCGAGGTGGCAACCACCCCCTCCTACCCTCGAACTTTGCGGCCTACCATAACCCCACCTTACATGGTACCCCCGGTTTTGTTATATTCTAATGACTGCAAAGGATGTAAAAACACTTACCTAAATGCTCAGGGTCGCTTTATATTGCGTGTTGGTGCTATCGGTGATCATCTGATAGAGGGGGTGGTAACTATCCCACCCCACTCTCCTTAGGAAAACAAGGGTTATCACTTCAGACCAACTCATCATTCCAAATCATGATCTTAATGACATTTTGATAATGTAATACTGTGCATGGTCAAGAATTGGAATCAATGTCATAAGTTGCATCTGCGTGCTTACTAGCATTAGTTCTTTTTATATTTTATTTTCGTCAGTTCTGTGTTAGTAGCCTTTTAGAATTTTTTTTTGTTATTTCATGTTTAGAATTTGGCCTTATTCTACAAATTCAAGGTTGTTTATTTATGATTTCGTCACCTCGTTATTTCCCTAGACGTCAAGGTGACTACGGTACTCCTACGTTTTCATAAATAGTATCATATTCTGGATAACCTTCGGACCCATATATAATGTAGGAGTAAGATTGTTATCCTGTGAGCATTTCGTGAAAAAAGGAGGGTACCTTTCTGGACATCATAAGTTGGCCCTAAGAAATATAATACAAGCATTGTTTCAAAAAAACTAGACGCGAAGGAGAGCGCTTTACCATATTTGTTAGTCATAAACGATATTCCAAAGAAAAGTTCTTTCAGCAGAGGACTGATGTAAGTACGTTTGGGGCACATGAAAATAAGGCGGACATACTTATTTTGAAGACGTTACAAACGGCTTAAGTCCTTATGAGAGATATTGTTAAAAAGTACATTACTGTTATCAAGGTGAGACAAAATCATGGCTCTAACAATATTAGCACAAGTTCCTGATCAATGAACTTTTGTACCCAGTATAAATTACGAATTTGCCAATTTATAAATTGTCAAAGTTTAGTGATATGTTTGGTCAAAAACAACACCTAGGTTGCAGACTTTTTTTGACAGAGGTATAATGTCATCACCAATGTGAAAGTTGATATCCTGCAATAATAGGCGCGTGATGAAAAGAAGAAGAAACAACAATAAACTCAGTCTTATCTGGTTTTAACTTTGACTTGTTCGCGATCATCCAAGTGCTGATAACCTTGACACACTGAGGTATTCTAAATAATACATATCCATGGGATTGTCGATTCAACAGGTAAATATATTTGGATATCATCCGCATAAATCACAACCATTTAAAGTGCATTGTTCCAATAGCAACACAACAGTTTCAATTACCCCGTCGATATTGATCTAATTATATTGACTGTTAGCCCTGTGATTGGTTACACCTCTGCCGCGCCCCTTTTATGATGTCATCAATACCGTACTCTAAATGTGCAATGCAAACCCATTGGAAAAATAATGATAAATTTATGTTTACAAGATTAGGAAAACTTAAAGTCAATTCTTTATAAAGTTGGTCAAATAATCATGTTGAAACTATGAGGCATCATATTGACTGAAAAATCTGTAAATTAACATGATCGACTTAGCTGAAAATGTTGATATTTAGAGGTTTTTTCTGCCGTTTTACATATTTCCCAAAATAACCACAGATGCATAGTGAAAATTGTACGACAATCCACTATATTTTGCCTTTTCTGGTATTTTAATTCTGGATTTTATCTGACAGTGTGCACTCGTTAGGTAATAGTCTGTAGATAACATTGATAACCAGCTAAA
>JXSR01S029819.1:6843-22966 GCA_000969725.1 Ophiothrix spiculata | reverse complement strand
CCTTAAGACCCCCATTTCAAGCACAACCTTTAGTTCGCAAGCCTTATTTTCAAACATTTTCAGTTCCCTAGCCTCAGTTTTTGAAATTTATATCCCAACACCCCCATTTCAAGTAAAATTTCGAACATTTTTGCTTCCAGAGCCCAAATTTTTCCCAAAAAATAGTTCTGAAGGGTCATTTTTTGGTCCCTTCAGTTCTCTAGACCCCCTTTTCAGAGTTAATCTTCCGTTCCCTAGACTAGACTAGGGTTTCAGATACCGGAGGCCACACACCCCTACCAAAACTAAAGTTTGGTGAACCACCTCCCCCGGACTTATGCTGCTGTCATACTTTTGTAGCTTTGCAGCTTTGTCGTTTTGTAGCTCTGTCGTCTGCTTCGTTTTGCACTTTTGTAGCTTTGCAGTTTTGCCACCTTATGGAAAATTGAATTCATTTCAACTCGTAAAATCTTGTTGTGCGACAAAATTTTGCTGATATTGATTATCTCAGGGATGTGTAGCTTTGCCGCTACGACAAACGGAAGCGACAATATTTTTAAAAAATATACGTCACGCAGCAACAAAACTACACGAGTATGAAGGCAGTATGAGTCCCTTCATGTACATGACAATCTTACAGGATGTTCACTTGAATTCATAAGGAAAAAATTCCCGGGGGGGGGGGGAACCCAACTTTGGTTTTGGTAGGGGTGTGCAGCCCCGATATCTGAAACCCTAGTCTAGGGAATGGAAGATTGACTCTGAAAACGGGGTCTAGAGAACTGAAGGGACCAAAAAATGACCCTTCAGAACTAGTTTTTTGAGAATTTTTTTTTGAAATTTTGCTTGAAATGGGGGGTCTTGGAAACTAAATTTCAAAAAATTAGGCTAGGGAACTAGGGAGCGGCATACAAGGCATGAAAAGGGGGTCTTGAGGGCCGCACATACCCGTATCTCCTTTCTAGGTCAGTGCCCCCCCCCCCCACATTCATTTTTAGAGCACATGACTGGTGGAGGACATTTGAATTTTGACAGAATTCTAAATATCAAAACAATGCATATCAACTGGTGCTGGCATGTAGTTAGTATACAAATATTGAATGCCTGAGAGTACAAAATATATCATGAGGTCAAATTTGGACTTTTCTATTTCACAAGGCGTAATCAGTCTGAATGGATCAGTCAAAATTTTACCGAATGATATATTTTGTATACTATTGCACTCTCAGGCATTCAATATTTGTTTTATATCATGACATCACACAGGTTTGTTTCATGCTGTGCAATAGTTTGTGCTCAAATCACTGTAATCATGATATAATATACAAATATTGACTGCTTTGAGGGGTATGGTTTAAATTATTTTCCCGAGGTGATCTCAAAACCATGAATATGCCCTAAGCTTTGGTTTTGAGATCATCAAGGGGAAATAATTTTAACCATACCCCGAACAAAAAGCAGTCAATATTCGTTTTATAAACCGAATACATGGGCGTCATTTCATTTTGAAGTGTGGGGGGGTCCAGGGACGGAGCTCCCGGCGGGTGTCCAGTGGGAAGAGCTCCTTAATGTGGGGAAGCTCCCTGAAGCCCTAGCGTTTTTTGCATTCTAAGGGTGTTCCTAACGTATTTTTGTTGGTAATGTGAAGAAATTTGCAAATAAATCGTTTGAATTAAGTTTTGTGGGGTCAGGGGGCGAAACCCTAGCGTTTATTACATTCTAAGGGTGTTCCTAACAGCACATATTTTTGTGGGTAATGTGAAGAAATTTGCAAATAAATCGTTTGTATTAAGTTTTGTGGGGGTCAGGGGGGCCCCCTGAAGCCCTAGCATTTTTTGCATTCTAAGGGTTTTCCTAACACGTATATTTGTGTCAGGGGGCAAAGCCCCCCGAAGCCCTAGCGTTTTTTGTATTCTAAGGGTGTTCCTAACACGTATTTTTGTGGGTAATGTGAAGAAATTTGCAAATAAACCGTTTGTATTAAGTATCGAGTTCAAAACCGTGGTAGGGCGGACATTTGATATTGTGTCCCTTCAAAACGTGAGGGGGACGTGTCCCCCCCCCCCCCCCCCCCCCTCAAATGACGCCAATGACTGAATATATAGATTTTTGTCCATTGGTTGGTTAAAAGAACCATTTTAGCACTCAAAGCGCCTGATGATAATTTACATCATTTAGTTTCTCCTTTCTGACCGCGTCGTAGTGCTGACCGCGTCGTATTCAGTCTGCCCAAGATAAGTAGCTCACGCACTGCAGCGCGTGTTGACCATGAATGCTTCAGTCGCGCGGGTAAAGCTCGAGTTACACGACGCAAAATACATGAGCGGGCCTAGTGAATACTATTCCCCGGGCATAGTAAATTTACAGGGCCTAGTTAAATCCATGCCCCACTTTTAACCAATCAGAGGACAGGAATCTATATAGGACAAGGTTCAAAATCTGACCCCGATTTCACTGCCAAAAGTGTGAAAAAATTATTTAGGGGTGAAAATATTATCAAGAAATATTGAAATATACCATTTTTTAGGTAAAAATGTCTGTAGTTTCTGTTTATGTAACCTAGAATCTCATATCTCTTACTGTTTTTTCAGAAATTTAAGTTTTTTGTCCATTTTTGGTCAAAAATGGGCACTTTTCGGTGACAAAATATTTTACCAACTATAGCAAATTGCCCTGTACACCTAAAATACATGGGGTTATTTATGTTTTAGATTATGTTTTGTATAGTTTGTACCTAAATACTTAAAATACAACAATTTTTAATCAAATCGGATATATCGTTTGGTTGTACTGGTAACTTAAAATCAACGTTTCGTGTGACAAAAGTAGGCTGAAAAACTGGTGTTTTTCCGTAAAATCGGACAAAAAATTGACATAAAATCTGATAGGAAGGTTCTACAGACTTCATTTACCCCTCATTTTATGTGAAATTTCATTGTGTTTAAGGTTATAACATTTTTGAATAAATTTACTTCTTTTAAAGTGTAAAAAAATTCATATATGGTACCCCTACCCCGTAATTTTTCAAAGTGTGAAAAAATTATGGCCGTTTGATAAAAAAATTTGCATTTTTTTATTTCAAGCCCTATGGACATGAAAATCAAAAGGAATATGCTCAAGACTGTTGCCCATGAGGCTATTATATTTATTTTTGCTTAAGATGCTTAATAAAAAAATGCAAATTTTTTTATCAAATAGATTTGTCCATTTTTGGCACATTTTCGACCATCTCGGCCCTGTATTAGTCAATGGGGACAATTTCAAGTTCAAGAATTTGCATTTTTGACTTCATATTTGAATTCTACACACAAAAAATAGCCTAGAAACATGTGTCATTCTCTATTTTAAGCATCTTTAATTTTTTCAAATTTTGGCAGTAAAATCGGGGTCAAATCTCGAGCCTTGTCTTATGAAGTATATAATTAAAACTATTGCATGGCTCAAACGACTGTAATCATGATATAATATTTGCTAAGAACTATTTAAGACTAAGGTTCTGCAGAGGTTCATGTATCCCTATCTGAGTTAAAGGGTACATTCAAATCTAGCCAAAATTATTGAAATCTTGATATTTTGTGTAAAACCCTATAAATCTTGAATATTTACAGGTTCCAAAGAATCCAGACAAGTTTCTCAATAGTTTTTTGAAACGCATCGTCCCAGAGAGGGATCAACTGGATACCCTAAAAGAAGGCAAAGCAATGATAATGGATCTAGCCAATCAGAACAAGGCTATGATGAGAAGAAAGGGGAAGAAATCGACCAAGAAAGTGCTTACTGCAACCCAGAGGAAACGGATGAAACTCTATGAAATACCTCCAGAAAACCAAAAGTAAGTTATAGGCCTATGTTTCTTATAACATGGTCTCACTACATTTACTAGTCAATCAGATAACCCTTGCATAAGTAAACTATATAGCATTTTTTCTTTAATTATTACACAGTTTTTAGTAAACTTGTAGCTTAAATCTGATTGTTTATCTATTTCATACATTTGTGATGACTCACACGGAAAAGGGGGACTTTGCGACAGAACACTTTTCAAGATACGGGTGAAAATAGGTAGCAAAAAATTAAGAAAATTATAAGAATTTCCAGCAGATTTTCTATTGTAAATTTTGATCGCCTTGGTCAATTTCAACAAATAAGGTGTCATTTTAAAGCTTAGAAAATGCTGTAACAGATGCAATGATAAACTCAAAATTGATATTATCACATTTGTGCAGGTAACTTTTTTGTGATTTTGTGACCTATGTCAATATAAGTGTTGTTTAAGATCCAGTTAACACACTTTTCAACAACTTAATATTGTTAATTGTTGATATCAGATGAATCCACAGTTGATATTCAAATAAGGGCTTCGTGCACAGAGGTGCGCTTACGCAGTACGTGCAAATCAGTGCTCTGTTCATCACGCATCAGGAATGTGCAAGGACTGGTGCTTGGGAACAGTTGAAAACGACAAAGCAACAAACATTTTAACATTTTAACACTAGCATTTTGCTTCAGATTCTGCTAAATATTTTTATGAAGATGAGTATCTGTTAAATTGAAAACACCCATTTTCAGGAAGATTTTCGTTGTTGAAAGGTATTCAAAATGTGTTGAAGCATGCTACAGAAATGTTCATCGCAAATCAACAACTCTGCATCCGATGCGTCGGTGCATCGCGAATCAATAACTCTGAATCCGATGCGTTGGTGTACTTTTATCACGCTTGGGTGGCTAAAGCATCCCTCGCGCTATAATAATTCGCCGACGTATGGATGCATCGTTGTTGATTCGCAATGAACAACTTAGCAGTGTGTTTGAATACCTAAATGAATTTAACAATGTATTCTTTAATAGATAGCTGAATTTTTAATTGTCATAGGTCACAAAACCAACTAAGAGTGTGTGCAAACCAAACATATTACTGTAAAACCACTTAATTTCGCTAGGGATTTAATTTTGCTAATTTCGCTTGACAGAAAATTCACTAAATTAAATCCCTCATGAAAATTATATTTTGCATTGCAACTAATGGTCATTGTTCAAGATTAGCGAAATTAAATCCCAGCTAAGTTGCTGCTCATTTGAAATTCCCGAAATAAAATACCCGCAAAATTAAAGTGCTTTACGGTATCTATTTGTGGTTATTTTCAGATATGCAGATTATGAGGCACTGCACCAGTTGTGGGTTGATTACGCAAGAGACTGCCTTGATACCAACAAACCAATGTAAGTTTGCTTTCAGAATAGTGCTGGCTTTCATATTTGTGTAGTTTTGCAGCTGCGTGATGTATATCTTTTTAAGAAACTTCGCTTTCAGAATAGTAGTGCTGGCTTTCATATTTGTGTAGTTTTGCAGCTGCGTGATGTATATTTTTTTTAAAAAGAAACTTCTCACTTCTGGTTGTCAAAGTAGTTCAGCTACATGTCGCTAAGATAATCAATATTGACAAAATTTTGTCACACTGCAAGGTTTTTCAAGTTGAAATTGACTCAAAATGTCTCTTCATGTCACTTCATAATTAACTCAAAATGTCACTTCATGTCGCTTTCAAAGCAACATGAAGTGACAAAAGATGTGAAGCTACAAAAGTGTGAAATGAAATAAATTAAGTGACAGAAATACAAAGTCAAATGTACCGTAATTTCCGGAATATAAGGCACGGCTTATATGTTGATTTATGCGCCGACAAATAACGGGTCAAAGAAACGTAATATTCTGATTTTAGCGTGGGTTCCCATTTATTTTGGCATTTTTAGGACACTTCAAATAGGGTATAAAAAGCCACAATACTTGCAAGTTACGGATTTCAAGGTGCGGCTTATACACCAGTGCGGCTTATACGGCGATGCTTGAATCTTAGTTTTTTATTTTTCCGGGGGTACGTGCGGCTTATATTCCAGAAATTAGGGTACAAAGCTGCAAAGCTATAATAAGTATGAAAGTGCAGCCTGTCACTTTAAGTCATTACTTTTATCATGACACTGGCATGATGATGTTGATGGATTAAATCTTTGGCCTCCTACATGTCAGAAGAGAGGTAATAGATGCAGTGGCGTAGCCAGGTTTCCAAAAGTGGGGCCACTATAAAGACGAACCGACAGAATTGTATTTACCATGCGAGCGGAGCGAATAACGGATGGGGTCTAGGGGCCTGCCTTAGGGCCCTTGGTGGGGGTTCAGAAGCCCCTGGAAGCTCCAGGGTTTTAGCTATTTGACACACTACGTTTTCTCAACACTAACTCTTGCCACAATGCAAGCCACAATGCAATCCGTACTTTAATTCTATCCCGACTTGATTATTGTTGTACGCTTCTGCACGGTATATCAAAGAAGAACCTATCCTGGCTTTAAAGAATTCAGAACAGATGTGCGCGGCTTATTTTCAAAAAGCCAAAACGCACGCACTCATCATCTCTTGTCACCTAGCTCCTCTGGCACCCTGTTGACCAATGGATTCAATTTCGCACTCATGTTCATGCCTTCAAATCGGTCAACAACCTCTCCCCTCGGTACCTGTCTTCCATTATCCCTCCTTGTCAGATTTCCAAATACTCCCTTAGGTCGGCAGAAACTGTCCATCTTTCAGTTCCAAGGACTCGAACCATGTCCGGTGACAGAGCCTTTTCATCATCTGCTCCTTGACTTTGGAACAGTCTGCCGGCCTCTACCAGGTGCATCATATCCTTGGTGTCTTTCAAAAAATCTTTGAAATCCCACCTCTTCCTTAAATAGTTGGTTGTCTCTCTTTTTCTCAGCGCTTTGTATCCTATTTCGGTCAAAAGGCGCTTTATAAACGCCATTAGTAGTAGTAGTAGTAGTACTGAATCAAAATTTCTCTCTGTTTTTGTTTTACAGAATTATGAGAATTTTCCAACATAAATTATTAAAAGTAGATTTACATGGCTGTATTCTAACAGGTAAGGGTTGCATTTTATAGAGGTGCCATACACAATTCACTGAGAATGTTTACAGTGCACACTGTGGAATGTCCAATCTTGGGTCAGTTGCTCTTGACCGTCACCTGAAGAAGTATTTCAAGAGCCATGGCTGGCATGTTTGAGAAAATTTTTTGATGGATTTTTCACTTTTTAGTGACAAGATGGTAAATAAAAAATAACACATGGCATTAGAAAGAAAGTCATATCTGCATCTTTCTGCCGACACAATTGGAAGTTTTACTAAAACTTCAACTAACAATATTCCTTTCCTTTACAATTTAGCTGGTACGGTACAAACCCTATACCATCAAAGGCACAAAGTTACTGCAGATCCATGGGACCGTCAATTTAAATATCAAAAGCTAGTGCATGTTGCAGAATTTTCTTAAGCGTTACAGTGGAACCTCGTTAACACAAAATCTGTTAGCACAAAAACCCTGATAACACAAAATTTTTGTTTGGTCCCAAGTTTGAATTTTTTATGTGAATTCAGTTGGATAACACAAAATCCTGATAACACAATCTTATCTCATTGTCCCCAGTGATATTGTGTTAACGAGGATCCACTAGTGAGATTTTCGAGAAAATTTTGAGATTGTGCACTTAAATCTGTTGACATCATCGCAATGTCACACAACCACCATGATAGACACTTTGAAAGCAGCTTTAAGAAAATCCATGTAGACCTTCACAAACTTTTGGGAATTTAACGCAGATCATATTCTTGGAGAGATCCTTTCAACTCCTTGTTAATTTATGTCTTTGATGTTTCAGTTACCAAATCCAAGAGTCCTTCTTACATTGGTACAGCTGGGATTATCCTTCAGGAAACAAGGAACGTCTTCAGAATAATCACCAAAGAAGACCGCTTAAAAAGTAAGCTTCATCAATACTCATTTTAATATTTTGATCTTGAATTTATCTATTGGAAGTTGGTCTATACCAAGCAATTTCAAATGAGGGAATTGGTACTACTTACTTTGATCACTGGTAAGGCTAAATAAAATTAATTGTTTGTCTCAAAGCTCCCGCGCGCGTTAGTTTTTCAAAAAGTCGAAAAAAACTTGTTTGCCTTTTTTTATTTTTATTTTTTTGGAAAAATATTCTTCATAATTGGCAAAAATTCCACACGAACTCCTTTTATATTTACTTGCAACAAAAAATTTAATTAAATTGGTTCTTTATTTTGTTTTTTATTTTAAAAAAGGCCAATCTTAACATTAACTTTGTATCTGACATGTAAATATATGAGGAAGTGCGTATGGAAGTCTTTTCTATTTAGAATAGCACTCATGACTTCTGTCACACACGAAAAAAAAAATCTTAAACAAATTAAAAATAAAACCGCATTTCGCATTAGTTTTCAAGAGTAGGAGAGCTTTGAGACAAACAATTTTGTTTAAATGGCCTAAGGGTGGTCATCTTGATTGTCAATCATGGAGGGCATTTTATTGTCATGGGGTTACTCCATACCAAACTCCATATGTCCTTTATAGTGGAATTACATGAGCCATATGGGACTCAAACTGGGGGTATTTGGGTCTGCACATCCCAGGGGGGGGGGGTTCTCAAAAAAAAATGGGTACGGGGGTGTACCACGCAGACTTGGCAATAAGGACCATTCTCTATATCTAAAAAAGGCAATTTTGCAACCCTTCACCATACCATTTTTCAGCAAAAAAACATCCAATTTGGTCCAAATAGAGCGCTTTTTAAGACAATTTTCAAAAAAAAACATCAAATTTTTCCATTTGGGCGCATTAGGTACGACAAAAACCCACCCAACGATGTATCTAAAATGGTATAAAGCCGACTTGGACTGCTGAAATCTTAACATATTCTCTACTTTCTATTTCCTTACAGCCATACCCAAAGCCAACTCAGTGTTTACTTTCTCATTAGATGGACTAGCTGTTACCATATATGGAAATCAGTTTAGATTGAAAGCAAGCGAACGATCTGTCAAGAAATTCAAACTGAAATCAACTGTGGATTTATAGCTACCAGTTTTTACACAAGACAATACTATAAATTCAATTTATAGACCTTGCCTTTAAGGGAATTCAATGCTAAGAAGTCTGTTGAGCTGTACCAAAATGCAACCCAATTGTACTGATATAAAATAAATCTTGTATTAGAACAGTATGGCGGTGTGGTGACAAGGAAGATATCGTATGACAAGGAAAATAAAGTCGTATCTCCAATAACTGCCATTTGTTATAAATTTGGATTGCACACTGTCTATATCTCCAATCTTGGGTCAGTGGTTCTTGAAATGTTTTTTCAAGTGAAGAACCATTTCAAGAACCACTGACAAAAGACAAGGAATTTTTGTGGGATTTATCACATTCTTGTGACAAAGTATAAAATAAAAATAACTTAGGGCAGCCATTGCAGATACGACTTTCTTGCACTCACATGACGATATGTGGCACATCCACAGCTGCAGACTATAAACGCCGGGAGAGTATAGACAGATTGAGTGCCGGATTTAGCTTTGCCAGGGCCCTGGGCCAGGTTAAAACTCAGGGCCCCCTTGTGTAAAATTTTAATCATGCGATTCTATGGTGTGCCACAGCATTTATATAAGGGGCGGGTTCTTCATCAGTCGCCTGTTTGAAGTTATAGGGATGTTTCTTGGCTATCTGGAGAACTATACAATTTGGCCAAATATGAGGCTTTGGAAAGGAAATTTTGTGTAAAAGTAAAACTCTTAGAAGGGCAAATTTGGTAACATTTGTGATTATCGTTGAAAAGGGAAAAAAGGGGGTTTTAAGAACTAGTGTCTATAGGGCCCAGGACCACACATCTAGTTTCAGGGTACCGCTTGGGAAAGTGTCCCAAGGACCTGTTTGGGGTCACTGATGGCATCTGGTCAATGGCCCGCTAAGGGCCCTGGTGATGTCTACATTGAATCTAATGCTTTACACTTTCTTATTTACTAAAACACACAGGCAAGTAAGGAGTAGGTGAGGTCCTGTGCCCTTGACAAAATAATGTATCATTCAAGTAACTAAAATAATGTGTCAACTTAAGCTGCAAGGTGGGGTCTGAATGATTGATGGATTAAGTATGTTTTAAGGTCTTAACTTGGTTTATATAGTGCGAGGGCCCTATTACAGCCAGAAAGGTAAAACCTAATAATAATATATTAAAATAGTATTGTTAAATTGTATAACACATCTATTGATATCAATTATTTTTGTTGTTGTTTTCGGAATTGATAAATTTCTGCCTAGTTTCACTGCCCCCCCCCCCCACCCCCTTCATTTTAGAATTGTCTGCCAGAGACCATATTGGTCAAACAGAGCTCGATCACTTAAACTTTCTCAATATTAGTGACCGAGGTAAGCAATTGCGGTTAAATTATGCCTTTAATATTTACCATTCCAAAGGTGCTTCTTATCTCAGTCAGAACTTTAAAAGAACATCCAGTATACATACTCATCGGACTCAATCCAGAGATTCTAATTTCTTTGTTCCATCAGTAAAGGGCATAGCTTCAACCTCCTTTTACTACAACGCCATTCAGGATTGAAATGCACTGCCACCAAACATCAAACACATCCCAACTAAATACGCCTTCAAACACAGTGTGAAAAAACATCTTGCTAATGTCACTTTGAACCAAGAAAGGGGTTATTTGTTTTTCTTTTCCTGCATTTCATTCACGGCCTCTGCTTTCGTTTATTGGGACCCCATTGGAAATAAGCGTCCTTTTCTGGTAGGCTTAATGGGTTATCCTGGTTTTGTCAGCTTTGGTGTCGGTGTATTACCACCCATGAGTGGTGTTGCAGCAGGTTCTGTAATTTCATGTAATTTTTTTCTATTGCTATATTTATGTTATTTACTTGTTGACAATGCCAAATAAAAAACAAACAAACAAACTTCTTTGCAAGCGTCCATAAAGAACTTCCAAAGATACGTATTTGTATTCAATCATTTCATGTTAGGGCAGGACACATGGGTGTCTGGGCCATTAAAAAAATCCTACTTAATATTTTTGTTCCATTTCTCTTTTTTCTCTCTTTTTTTTGTCATGGTCAAGGGCCCCCTGTACCTCAGGGCCCTGGCCCAACAGGCCCGTTTGGAAATCTGGTACTGCCAACTAAATAATTTCATCCTTCTAATGAAACTCAAAAATAATGCAATATACACAAAAATAATAATTTAGTTTAAAAAGTTCCGCACTGAATATACAGTGATGGAATCGTTTATTTACAACAATACAAAACTGGTACATATAGCACTAATATGTACAGATGTTAGTGATCAAAACAAAAGAATACACAAAATTATTTGTAGAAAAAAAGCAGACCCACAACCAGTGTTTCCGCTAAGGTTTTTGAGCTTGCGCCAATTGGAGCAAGTTTGACAAAATTTAAGAGATGCTTGCGCAAAAATCATGAGCTGTGGCTGAAAATTGGCTCAATAAAGCTAGAAAAATATCTTTCTCACACATTTTCAGAAACTTGTTGCGCCAATTTTCACCGCTCCTGCGCCAATACGGCCTTAGCGGAAACACTGGCTGCCCACAACTATTTGGCTGCATTGAAATACCACAATGCTGATCCATCTCACTTTTTATAACAAAATCAATTCATATATTATGAGACCCATTCCACTGATTTTGCAAGTGCTGGTTCATATCTGGATCTTTGACCTAATAGTAAATTGCAGTCTTCCCTCAAAATATTCTAGCTAAAGGCCTCAACAAAAATATCAACAGTGACCCCTAGTTCCCTTCACAAATATTGGTCATTCCTAAACATTTCGTTGTGACGTGAGGGAGTAAGATTGGGATACCTGGTGACATAACCTTGTTGTGAGGTTACGATGTGTTTACGGCGTCTTACCATGTAGAATTTAGCGGACACCAAACGGGTACCGGCTGATGACCGACCAATGTCCAAACGGGCACCAGGCAGTGTCTGTGACCTGAAGAGATACCTCAAGCATGCCGCAAGAATTTAATTCTGAGTTAAGACCTTGCAGCTTGTATACAATGTCTTCAGTAATGGTCCCATAACCACTGGCGTCCGACCGGGCATTGCAATCATTCATCGGTGTTACATCAATGTCATACAGGTGTTGAGACGTTGGGGCTACCTTCCGATTACCATGCACCGGTCAGCTTATGTGATCATAGCGCTTTATATGTGACCATAGCATAAGGCATATTTCACAGTTAAGGGACCATACAGTTCCTTTGGGGTTTAGCATTTTGTTGGAAAGAAGAATTATAATATAGTTCAATTGTATGAGTGGATACGGTATTTTCACATTTTTTTCCTTGATCGTACGTATGGGCAATTTTGTATTTCACAGTTGCCTATGGATACCACAATCAAGTTAAGATTTCCAATATTTTGTTGTTGATTATCTCCAAAACAAACAAACAAACATGTCTCACTTGGGTTGTGAGAAAATATGAGCGATATATTTTGATACCAAAAACTCAAAATTTTATAGAAAAACCAATTAAGACAACTGATCTCTTTCCCTGTATGAAGCAAGCATGATAAAGTAAATTGACTACTTTAGCAGATTTTCAAATAGTAATAAAATAGAACATCAAGGCTTCTCCTTTTAGCATATCAACTCAAAGGGGGGAAAGACACATTACTGAGGGCCTCTTAGAGGGCAAAGGAAATGAAATTTCAAGTTTACATTAAAATAAAGGTGAGAAGTCTTGGAATCTACGAGGGTCATTCAAAAAGTTCTACCTGTTGTATCATAACTGTTGTTCTGTTAAAGGTAGATACTTGAAAATTGACGCAAATATAGCTAAGAATGTCACCTACACATAATGAAACAATCATATCAATATATTTTCTAGATTTCTGTAGGTTACCTGAAAACCACAGTAAGGTTAGGGTACACCGGAAACGGTAAAATGTCTAATGACATTTCACCTGAAATTATATGTGCAGCTTATGTATGGAAAACCATCTGTAAACCCCAAAAGTTATGTAAGTTACAGAATAAATGTGTACCGCCGCGGCAAAAGGGTCCAGTTGTCGACTCCTGCATGTTGCTCATTGTAGCATATCTGATGTATACAAATACCATACATTAGATATGCTACAAGGAGCAACATGTACGAGCCGACAACTGGACCCTTTTGCCGCGGCGGTACACAAATTTGATATGAAAGTGTACCTAACAGTCCAACAAGTCATTTGTCACTGATAAAGTAAACTTGTTACAGACATAAATTACCCAGAATCCCAAAATTTGAAAGGATGTCTTGTACCCTCTCAGGATTACGAATATCAGCATAGTGTGTTTCTCTGTAGCCTGACTTTTCCCAAGTGCGTTTTTATGTAAAAAGCAACAGTTGAAGCTTACTACACCACATTTTTCAGTCAAAAACATGAATTTGGTTGCTTTTGGTATCTACCATGAAAATATTTTAAAAATAAAGCTTTACAATGCTACCATTTTGTATCTTGTTTTATTAAGGTCAATTTCTTCGTAAACTGTGTCTTTGGTGATTTTGATATTATTGCTGGAGGGGCTATTTGTTTCTATTATTGTTATCCTTGTGAATTACCATTATTTGCAGTCTGGGTCAGCTTTTTTAATCATCCCGCATAATTGTATGTTCATTCTTATGTTTTACAATTTTTTTACTGGATACTATATGGCTAGATTATGGCCTTTTTAATTCACTGTATTTGAGCCAGTTTTAAAAATGTTGCACATATTTTGACCGTTTCCGGTGTAACGGAACCCTCTGTGGTTTTCATAAAACTTACAGAAATCTAGATAAGATATTTATATGATTGTTGCACCATGTGTAGGGGACATTCTTAAACTATATTTTTGCCAAATTTTAAGTAGCTACCTTTATTAGAACAAAATTTATGATACAACAGGTAGAACTTTTTGAATGACCCTCGTAAAACAATGTATTTCATGATTATCTGGGGCTTTGTTTTAGTGGTGTAATGGTAATTAACAAAATTTGGGGTCAAGTCTAGCTGGAGGGACAAAACATGTTCAATATTTCACAAGCGATGACATCATTTGCGGCAGTGATTTATTTGTGAAATACTGATGATTAAATGATGAATTGAATAGAGTTCTATTCATTAATGTCTATTAAAAATCAATATTAACAACAAATGTGACCTGTCATGTCAAAAGGTACCTTAAATCGAAATGGATTTTTTGTCCCCGCCGAAAAATTTCGGGATGGGGACTATAAAATGGGCTCCGTCCGTGTGTCCGTCCGTCCGTGATGGAAATGTTAACCCAAATGTTAACCTGCCTCTATCAGGGATGCAAGATTTTATCCTGTGTAAAGGATTAGAAAAAGTACTCTTTTCCAGGAAATTTTTAGACATTTCAGGAAATTTTGACTTCAGGGACTTGCATCCCTGCTCTGCTCTATCTCCGGGACCGTAAGGCCTACCGTAAAGAAACTTTTTGGGGGTGTGGTCAAGGTCATTTGAGGTCAAATCTCAAAAATGTTCAAAAAGTTGACCTGAGGTCATCCAAGGTCATTTCAAGGTCACGGCTATAACTCATGAACCCTTGACCCTATGTGGATTTAATTTGGAATAGCTCTTGACCCAATTACTGATCTCCACATTCGGCGGGGACATATTTTACGCTTCGCGTAAACCAGCGTTCTACTTGTTGGTTTTATCTTAAAGCTGGAATTTTAAGCTTTAAGATGATACCTTGCTTTTGGTTATCGAATGTTTGGTTTCAAAGTTACATCCAACTTGGTAAAGGGTATCGGGCTGATTCAGAAAAACTATAGTTCTGAGAAAATTGTGTTTGAAGTTTTTGTACTGAGTAAAACTTGAATGGAGAGGGGATTTTTATCTTGGATCTTATATAATATGATAGACTACACTTCAAAGGTAACATTTCTGATGAAATTAGGAATTCGACCTTGAACGTGATTTTTGACTATGCTCAGCTTCAATGGCCCATATCTCGTAATATACTATGCCGACCTTAAGGTACCTTTCGATATGACTGGTCACAAATGATGTCACATCTATTGTGTTCTTTTAATTGCCCTGTTTTGGGAAATAGAATGTTCTAAAAAGACTTGGGAGTAGGTCTATCACTTCATTTCCTTTGTCCTTTAAAGAGCTGTTTCAGTTGTCCAGGCCAACTCCCTGGAAAACCCAAACATATGGAAACGAAATGAATACTTGTAAACTTACAAGCCCAAAGTGTCCATACAAATTTGACCCTGTCACCTTTATTCTCTATTTCTGTTTGTCTATATAAAAGGTGAAATGGGTGAGGTGGGGCGTCGGGCAGATGAGAAAAGATTGGATGAAGGCTTGGAAGGTACGCCAAAATTCTGATGTAGCTTTGCTTCCAATTATGTGTTTAATCACAACATAAATGGGTTTGATTCACAAAAGTGATGGCAAAATGCAGGCTACATGCTTCAGACATCAGTGACGATAAAAAAATCAATTTCTCAGCTTAAAAACTGACAAGGCAGAAATTTGTAAAATGTGCCCTATGTTGGAATGTTAGATGTAGTCACGTATAGCATCATCTTAGAAATGCATGGAAAGTCTTTCCACATCCATCAAGTCATCCATGATCTGAAACAAGATGAGAAAAAATCACAAAATGTTTTGTATTAACAATTTTTTTTTTGTGATAGAAATAAATACAGTGGAATTTCAAGCTCACTACATCTACAATATAAGATACAATTTTTACAACTTTCTTTTCCAAAAATGTCTAGTAAATGTAGCATCTTCAAAATTATCATTAATCATCTTCAAGAATTTAAGATGAATGCAAATAAAGTGGATTATAAAAGCCTCTTTGGTACACAAATGAATCATCTCCCTGCCTTCATCAAGGATAATTCCTGCCTTCTTGTAGATTTATCTGCTATCATCTAAATAGGATACCTACAATCAGCGTTCGAATTCGACGGTATAGCAGCGCTAAATGCGAATCAATATCCATAAATTGCGATGCAAGTATCCTAAATGTATTGCTAAAAGTGCTATACATTACTTACAATGCATTTCAGTGTTACAAACTTTCAGTTTTACATCACTCAATCGCAACACAAAGCTAGCCGTCTGTCGGTCTTATTTGAAGCATCCTCAACAACCAATTGTGTTTAAAGTTTAATCTCTTTTCAAAAGATTAGGTTATTGATTAATGAAAGAATACGTGTCAAGTTGTAACCATATGTTTTGAAGTCGGATGA
>JXSR01S029815.1:0-12367 GCA_000969725.1 Ophiothrix spiculata | reverse complement strand
TAAGCAAATGCTAGTCAGTTGTTCTGGACTAATTTTAATTACTACTAGTATTGTAAGGTTAGTCGATCACAGTGTACTAGGAGCTATGCTTTGTTGCTTTGTTAGTCCATCCTGGTAGACTAATTTAGAATTTGTCAGTAAGCTTAGTCAAGATTTCTTGTGTAAGTCAAGCTTGGGGGACTAATTTAAAATTTGTCTGGTAAGATTAGTCAAGATTATTGACTAAGCAAACTAGGAGCTTGACTAGAAAACGACCAGCTTGGAGCTACCCAAAATGGTGCTCTAGAGAACTAATTATTTGTTAGTCATGAGAATTAAGTTAGTAGTCATACAGGTTTAACTAGCATGGTCAAACTAGTCAAGCTGTTATGACTAACTTGCATGACTAACAAGCCGGAAGAGGTGGAGATGTACGACAACAAGCTTTTAAGCTTAATCCACACTGTATAGCTAATCCGTCAATATAAATGTAGAGAGAGGTTAAGAGTGACATATGAGTACCACCAAAATAGTCAGTGAGCTGCATATAAACAGATGATATAATGCACGATACATCAGTAGTACATGATGGTGACATTTATGAGGTCAAACGACGGCACGATGTTTCACATGTCTCTGCTGTCCATCATGTTGTCCTCAAAGACTCCACCTGACCGGGCTCAGTCTGACTAACTTAAGCTTATCAAGCCAGCTTTTGTACCATCAAGGTAGTCAAACTCTCAGTCTGGCAAACTTGTCAAGCAAGGTTTCGCACGTTAGTCAAGCGGGCTTGACTAGTTTGAAATTTGGCTTGACCAACGTCAAACTAGTCAGGCAAGCTGGACTAACTTGCCTGACTAGTTTAAAGTAAGTCAAGCGGCTGCTTTTCAGTGAGATTTTCCCGCGAGTAGTTTTACGCAAAAATTAATTAAAATTAGTAGAGCAAATAAGTCAGGATATTCGTCAAAAACCTCACATCTCAAGCCCCGGACCTCAAGCTGGTCACCAGTCATGTATTAGTAGAGCTAATTAGTCAGAGAACTCATCAAAAAACTGACACCTCATACTAGTCATGCACTGCATGCTTCAACTTAAGTTTTTAGTCAAACTTGCTAAGTGACGTTAGTCAGGCAATGTTGACTAGTACGGTTACATTTAATCATTGGTCCAGAACACATGACTAATCATATTTACCGAACTTGAGCACTGTAGTTAGTCCCACTGTTCAGACTAGTAAAATTGACTAGCTTTTGTTAGTCATACGTTAGATTGACTAATTTATGTTTTCTGTGGGCATGGCTAGAATTCTTCGCTCATTGGACGCAAAATTCTGCTGAGTGTTTAAGGTTGGGTCAACAATGGCAATTTTCAAAACAGAACTGCAAAATACGGCATAATAAGATATGTTGTAAGTAAAAAAGATATATGTAAACATTGATTCGTACATTTTTTTCTGGAAAGGACACCATTAAAGATGTTTATGGATTCCCCTGTCCAAGTCGCACCTACCCGACTTGACACCCCGGTAAAAAAAACTGTTAAAATGTGTTAACATTCACATGTAAATAAACATGATGTATTTAACCGTAAAGTTATCATTATTCTATATGTTGCATCCTTCCATTAAAAAGTCAATTTAAAACAAACAAACAACTCATTAACCCAAGGACAATGGCTGGACTTAGTGAGAAAAAAATAGGCATTTTTCAAAGTTACCATTTTTTTTTTAAAAAGACGATATCTGTTTATGCTTTTACGGTAAAAACAATCGATTCTGGATGGTTAAATAATATTGAACTTTAGATTTAATCCGACAAAAGCATATCACAAAAAAAAACACGATTTTCTCGGAATGAGTCGAGGTGGACTAGGTGAGTTTTGAAAAAAAACACTCTTCAATTAGAGTCGGTTTCAAAGTAGTCAAGTTCCTCTGAAATCAAAGTCCGTCTTCCATAGACCATAATGGAATAAAGCGTGAAACTAATGTCGCGTAAGAGTTGTTGGTCTATACTTTACTGTACAACCCGGATAGTAAGATCAGGGGACTGTGGTTCCTATTACACCTATTCCTATTACATTTGTATGAAAACGATATTGGTAAAAAAGACACACGAAAATTTGTCACAAAAAATAATTCATCCTCCTAAAAAAACAAGACAAAACAAAAACAAACAAACAAACAAATAATAAACAAGAAAATTAAAAATTAAATAAAACACATAAAATAGTTTAATCATATCCAATGTTTATTCCAGAGCCTCCAATTTCTTTCTTGTAGATGCTGTCGAATAGTTCATTTTGGCTCACGGTGAACTGATTCTTCCAGTCGCCTACCATACCTGTGATGTAGGAAAATGAAAGGAACATATCAATGATATCAAACAAGCCTAAGGAGGAATATATATATTCAAGATGAATGAAAGAAATTGGTGGAGACACAATGATGGAGAAAATGTTGGAGCTAAAAGGGTAAAAAAGACGGAAATAGGATTGCGTCATCGGGCAATCATGCTCTGATGATATATATTACTCACTGATTGTGGAACTAATATAATTGCTTTAATTGCTTATAAATTCAAAGAAATTTAAAAGGAAAAGCGATGCCCACCGCTATCTTGTTTTCGCTCATGGAGCAGAGTTATTGTACCTTACATCACTGCAATATCCGAGAGTCACTCGATACGCAGTCTTTACACGCACTAAGAAAAGTGCGCTTTAAAAGTTCAAGACTGCGACAGTGAAAAAAATCGCTGGACTCAGAACGCACTCAACATATTTACCTAACGCTAAGGCAGCGTGTGCAATTGTTTCACGCTCAAACCGTGTCCATGCATTCAGTGTTCCGCATGACTCAGCGCTGCCGTATAATACTAGAGGTACAATGGGGCAAACTACACGAGAGCAAGGAATGTATATCCATTGTACATTCAATTCTGTACGTTCGTGCGCCTTACACACTGGGTCTGCGTGCGCGTTGACATGCAATTTGTAGTACGAACTGAAATAACGCGTGAGCGAATACACACAATCTCAACTTGATGTACATGGATGTACATTCCATGCTCTCGTGTAGTTTGCCCCACTAACTCGACCTCCACGAGCGACAATCTAACTAGGATGGGTTCAGAGTCCAACAATTTCATTGCTCGATACGCAGAATTGAAATTTTAAAGCGCACCTAGTGTATAACAATAGACCTTTTCAAAAGCCATTCGGAAATTTCCGTAACATTGAACACATGGTCATTTTTTCAACCAATCACGTTCAAGCATTAGTATGCACGATTTTGTCAACAAAATGTTCCGAAAATTCTCTTGCATTTTAGCGCAATAAAAGTGAAAAATAAATAGAACCAGACCCCTACATTATTAGATACACTAATTCTGAACAAATTTTGGCTGATGGCACCATAAGCTCACCGACACAAAGAGTGAAATTTCCATTTGAAATCGGCTGATCTGCGCTGATCAAGCTTAAGATTTCAAGTCTCATCAGGGCGATCAAACTAAAAGTGACTTTTCAGCGCTAACGCTTATTACAGGTTCAAATTCGTATGCAACCAGTTAACGAGAACGGGAACTTAACATTCTGGTTATTGTGTTGAAGAGTCACTTTTTCTGTCGGCAATTTCCGGAAAGTGTAAAATCAGCTTCGGAAATTATTGGAAAGTCGTGTTTTGAAAAGGTCTATTGTAAAGAGTACGTATCGGGTGACGTCACAGTGATCAGTCCGGGCAAATTTCCAAATCAGGAACGCGTTCCAGATTTGGAACGTATGTACCAAATAAGGAAACATTCTATCCCAACATGCAATGCAGCTACAATCACTTGAAGTTATAATTTGAAATTTCTGACATTAATTTACCATATTTAGGTGGAAAATGTTGAACCTTTTTTCGAAAGTATTTATTCTTTGGAAGATAAAATCATATTCTGTGACAAGAAAATAAAAAAAATATTGTTATTAATTGATTACGTAACCTAATTAATCACATTGTTTTAATTAAGATATTAATCTCACGGTGAAAATTAAAATTCTCACGGCTGATTTTTAGCAAACATCCTGAACTTTAAGAAATGAAGTAAAAAATATCCCCAAACCTTCAATAAAATTGCTAGAAACAAAAAAATCTCAAATTATTTCCTGATTAGATACAACCGTTCCAAATTTGGAACGTGTTCCAAATCTGAAAATTTGCCTGGACTGGTGATGAAATCGTCCACCATCACATAGGATTTGCACTGCGATCAAATCATTATGGCGTTGAGCACCGCTTGTCCTTTTGAATTTGTTTGAATCAGTCTGATTTTATCAGTTGTCAGCATTAATAGTACTATCAACTTACCTTTTCTAAGCAACCCAGGAGCACCAATCTTGTCTTCTTGTGAGTAATTAGATATTGACCAATCTTTTGCAGGATCTCCTGTATCGGAATTAGATGAGACTTCGGTTCTCTTGAGAAAATCTGTAGCTAAATGATGAGTTTTTGTCATTCCTTTGAAAGAACTGTGCTCAACGATTTTATCAATTATCTCGTCAGATAAAGTACGTCCAAGAAAATTTGCAATCTGCAAAACGCCTCCTCTGTGATCCTGGAATTAATTTAAATTATGGAGAATATTATCCTTTTTCAGTAAACATTGGGAAAAATGCACTTGTATTGAAACAATGACATGTATCATTTTATTCCACTACCATTATTTAGGCTTCAAATAAGCATGAGCTGGTAGGAGTACGTTAATAAACACCAGGTTAATGAAAAATGGTCCTTGTTCCGTTTTGTACGTTTAACCTACTAGTGATTTATTCAGAGTTTGACGATATCCATCGATCGATGCCCATCGACACGCAGTCTTTTATACGCGCTATTCCTTATGCATGGCGCGTGTAAAGACTGCGCGTCGATGGGCATCGATCGATGCATATAGAAAGCACTCTTAATAAACCATAAGGCTTTACGACTGAACAAATTCACTCACGCGAGAGATATTTCCAAACCCTACGGAGAGAATACTTCGAAACATTAGCTCACTGCTTCTAACCATTACATTACAATACGATCGATTTATTCAGAGTTGACGATTGTTTGGGAAAGATGATATTAATGTTACCCTCAAAACCATTTTCCATCGATTATTTTGAACATGTGGCCTTTTTAAGACCGTTTAAAAGTCACCTGAACCAATTTTTTTGCCTAAAATCAAGTTTTGGCGGCTATTCTGAATCTTATAACCAGCTCCATAGCGAAATGGAAACATGCTAAAACCTTTATTTGGGAAGAAATGCTAATATTGTTTCCCTCAAAACCATTTTCCATAGATATTTTGAACATTTTGGTGTTTTTGATACCGCTTAAATGTCACTTTACCCATTTTTGTGCCTAAAATTGTATTTTGGCGGCCATTTTGGATCTCAAAACAAGCTCCATAGTGAAATTGAAACATGCTAACATCCTTATTTGAGAAGAAATGCTAATAGTGTTTCCCTAAAAGCCATTTTCCATCAAATATTTTGAACATTTGATGTTTTTGATACTGTTTTGAAGTGCCTGTAACCCATTTTTGCACATAAAAACGTATTTTGTCGGCCAATTTGAATCTCAATACAGACTCCATATTGAATTTGAAAAATGCTAACAACCTTATTTGGAAAGAACTGAACTTAATTTTACCCTCAAAGCCAATTTCTATTGATTATTTTTAACAATTGGTGTTTTTGATACCGTTATAAAGCCACTTTAACACAATTAAATGCCTAAAATCGTATTTTGGCGGCCATTTTGGATCTCATAACAACTTCCATAGTGAAATTGTAATATGCTTACATCCTTATTTGGGAAGAAATGCTACTACTGTTTCCCTCAAAGCCATTTACCATTGATTATTTTGAACATTTGGTGTTTTTGATACCATTTAAGAGCCACTTTAAACCATTTTTGTGCTTAAAATCATATTTTGGTGGCTATTTTGGATCTCAGAACAGACTCCATATTGGATTTTAAACATGATAAGACCCATATAGGAGAAGAAATGCTATTATTGTTACCCTCTACGCCATTCTTCATCAAATATTTTTTAACATTTGGTGTTTTTGATACTATTTGTAAGTGCCTCTAACCCTTTTTTGCACATATAAACATATTTTGGCGGCCATTTTGGATCTCATAATAAGCTCCATAGTGAAATTGAAATATGCTTACACCTTTATTTTGGAAGAAATGCTACTACTGTTTTCCTCAAAGCCATTTACCATTGATTATTTTGAACATTTGGTGTTTTTGATACCGTTTAAGAGCCACTTTAAACCATAATTGTGCCTAAAATCATATTTTGGCGGCCATTTTGGATCTCAGAACAGTCTCTGCATTAGATTTAAAACATGATAAGACCAATATAGGAGAAGAAATGCTACTATTGTTACCCTCTACGCCATTCTCCATCAAATATTTTGAACATTTGGTGTTTTTGATACTATTTGTAAGTGCCTCTCACCTTTTTTTGCGCATAAAAACATATTTTGGCGGCCATTTTGAATCTCAGAACAGGTGCCATTTTGATTTTGATACAAGCTTACAATATAATTAGGGGGGAAATGATCTTCTTGTATCCTTTAATGTTATTTCCTGTTGATTATTTATGATGTCAGGCAGTTAAGAGGTTTGTATAGGTAGATTTTAATGAAAATCAGCTATTTTGGCGGCCATTTTGGTAGCCATTTTGAATTTAAAATATGCATATGACATAATTTGTAGTCAGATGTATTTGTTATAGCTCCAGAAGCCATTTTCCAATATAATTTTGAACATAAAAGTGTTTTACAAGATACTCTTAGGCCATTATAATGGACATGTAGTATTTTGGTGGGAATTTTGGCGGCCATTTTGGATTTATGCTAATTAGCCTACTTCCTGGTGTCGGATTTTGTCGAATTTTGGATATAACGTGCAGTGGAGCCATACAAACAAGTTGAAACAAAAAAACTTTCTGTTGCAATTTGTTCCAGGTTCACCATAAGTTTATTAGACTATATCTTTAACTTCTTGCAATAAGCATGCCATATGTCTATGGTCACCACTCGCATATTTTTATTTTAATCAATATTTTGTGGTCTGTATAAATTATCTTAATTTTATAGACTCTACTTTCCTGAGAACTTTATAAAAACGCATAAGTGTACCATTATGATTCTAAACTTTTGGTCAAGAAAATGGTGGAATTTTCAAGTATTTACTAAGACAGTTTAATAAGTGGTGACGATATACATCTCACGTTTATTGGCACCACTGCTTTATTTTAATAGATATTTGTGATATTTATGAAATATCCAAATTTTGTAGATCTCGTCTCTCTTAGGAACTTCATAAATAGGGCAAATTGACCCATTACAAAACTTAACTTTTGGTCAAGTAAACGGTCTGGGTAGCTCTGAAGCTACCTTGGATTTTTCAAGCATATACTATGAGAAGTCTAGTAATCATGGTAATAACTTGGTTTTATGCATATGAGTGGTAGTATTTCCTTCTTATCAGTTAAAGAGTTAGAAGAGTAAATCCTACTAGTAAAAAGTTTGCAGTAAAAGCGTCTACTGCATTTTATGCATACAAACGGCAGTTTATACTCAAAATATCAAGTAAAAAGCATTCACTATTTTTATGCATATGACCCAATATGAGCTAGTAAAATGAATTAAACAGTAAATTGAGAATGTAGTTAAAATAAATCAACAAAGTAGTGGTACCGAACATTTTTAAGGCTTATGCCATCATTTAGGGTGTTTTGGAATTGTGATTTTGAAGGTCCAGGCTCAGGTAACATACCATGTCGCAAATTGGATCACCATTATTATGTTCATGCAAGAAAACCCAAACTCGACGGATTTTGACCTTTTCTGCGTATATAAGTTCAAATAGAATGCAGAGTTTGGTTCATCTTTTATACCAAAGAAACCTGCTGTGGTAGGAATGATTTGGTGGGCATAACTCAGTTTGACCAAAATGGTGGAGTTGGGGTGCTCTTGTACTGGCGTATTCAATAATTGTTCGTACGAAATATTGTGACCATCGTCTTTTTTGGCGCTATCGTTGTTAAGCTGCCAAACACACAAGACTAAGACAAGTTAATTAGACTACAATGAAAGGTAAATGTTTAATGTCGTTTGAATTAATTGGGCATGCGTAGGTTTTCCACTGAATAAATTCTTCAATATTGTTTAGAGTCATAATAATTTAATACGTCAGAATAAGAAAACCCCAACTCCAATAGCTCCCTTCTGTTAAGTTATGTAAAATATAAATGCATACACATCTCTGAAAATGCTATCAAATCATTAAAAATCATTACCATGTCTATATCCCAATCATAGTGTCACATATGACCTTGTAGTTGACTTTTTAGACATTCTTAGATAATTTGTCCAGTATATAATTGCAGAGGGGAGCTCATGGAGTTGGGGTTTTCTTGTAATGACCGTTTAAACACAGCAACTAAGTACTATAACAATAATTATCTAACAATGTCTAAAAAAAAGTTAATTACAAAGTCAAACGTGACACTATGATAAGATGTTGACATGGAAATGCTATTTTAGTGATGTGAAAGCATTTTCAGAGATTTGTATGCATTTATATTTTATAAATATAATTAACAGAAGGGAGCTATTGGAGTTGGGGTTTTCTTACACTGGCGTATTCAATTGGTATATAGATCCAAACATTTAGATGATACTCACAAGAAATATTTCAGGAACCTTGTTAAATCTGTTCTGACTCATTTGGACTGGTAAAACTTCCGCTTTGAACTTCATCAAATCGGAGGTTTTACACTACACATCATATATTACATTACATTATCATTAGGCCTATACCCCAAGGAGGAGTCTATTCGTACAGGGGACCAAGTTACCGACGGCTTAACGTGACATCCAAACTACTGAGCACTGAGTAGAGTAATAAAGTTTCTTGCCCAATGTTGTAAAAACATACCTTCTTCAAGTCTTCATAGTAGAGAAATAGAAAATTGTTGGAATCCATGTGTTTGTTCCAGTACTGCTTCACATGATTATACCAATGACCATAATTACCTGTTAAACATCAGTTATAGTTTAGTTTAAACAGCATTCTCCAATGCGGCTAGTGTAAAATGATGGTAATTGGTTTTGAGGTCAAATTTGAGGTCAATATTTAGCTGGGATTCTATATTATTCATATATGTCAATATCGTTGGACTTTGAGGGCTCTTACTTGGATTTATGGGGGTCAGACTAAGTGTTCACTTATCTTTTGTGAGGTGTTTAGGTTAATTTGCATGTTAAGTCTACGAGAGTCTATTTAAAGGTGTGCAATCTAAGAGAGAATTTTTAGGCGTAAATACATGTATGAGTTCCTAAACCACAAATTTCCAAAACATGTGCTCGAAAACTTAACTTTTAAAAACTGCTCGTAAACTGAATGGGCCTCAAATTGGGGTCAATGGAGCGTGCCACAGGGTTTGAAAAGGTGACCTTGAGGGCCGCACAAACAAATACCACCTTTCTATACCAGTGCGTCTCCGACTTACTCTTTAATTAATTACTGGATATGATTATAAAATTATCTGTTATACGTACATTTCCCATCAATAAAGTCATTGAAAAACTCCTTCCAATCCTGTTTTGGTTTTGGTAGGACCTTGTAAAAATTCCAATTTGAAACAGCCACATCCTTTGGATTGCGAATCACACAGATTGCCTTATGAATTCAAAATGTATAAGCAAAGTCGTCTATTTATAAACAGTCTAGGAAATATGGGTGTAATCAATCTAATCAGAAAATACCGGTGTGATGGGAATCTTAGTCCCCCTATACGCCGGGAAAGTAGTGACGTCATAATTTATGTAAATCACCCAACACGTGCGTTTTAGACCCAAACAAACGGTGTGACCATTTTTGCCACACGTTAAGTCTATGGGAAAAAAAGTCCGACTCCGATTTTATACCATAACTTTCGTCTAAAACAAAAATAGGGGAAAACATGCCGACCTATTATGCTGAAGGTTGTGATTACAAGCCAGGCAGGACGGGACCCCTGCCGTTATTTTCGTCTTCCAACCGAGAAAACTCAGTCTGAATTGTATGTTTACGTGTGCCTATTGTGTTAATACGTATGATTAGTGGACATGATCATTTGTTTGGGTCCAAAACGCACGTGCTTGGTGATTTTCATAAATTATGACGTCACTACTTTCCCGGCGTATAATGGTAGTCCGCCTTTCATAGACCATAACGGAGTAAAGCGTGAAACTAATGTTGCGTGAGAGTTGTCAGCCTATACTTTACTGTACAACCCGGAAAATAAGAACAGGGGACTAACATTCCTGCTATAGACCGGTGTGATAGTTAAAGACGTCCACTGAACTCATGGTCATAAGCAGGGCTTCGAAATACCGCTGTATAACCCTGAAAAAAAAGTTGAAATCCCAGAAAAAAACCCGACAATATGGATGATATAAAATTTATATTTAAGTAGTTTTGTTTTTTGTGAACCATCGTAATAAGTTTAAAAACGGTTGTAAATGAGGAGCAACTATTAAGCATTACAAGAACAATAAGAACGGGGGACTAACATTAAACAGCCATAAATTGACAATTTAATTTAAGTTTTTATAAAATTTAACGTGCCCAGGGGAGCAATGTGGTTCAGATATCTGCACCAGTCGGAACAGTCTATTTATCCACTAATCTTACACATATCGATATATGTTTTTCCTCTCAGAATCTGAAATTACTAAGTAATGTAAACATATTGGTACCTTTCCTTTTCCTTCTTTTAGTTGCGTTGGCAAGCATTCTTCTATCACGTGGGTCTCAAATACCCGCGGTGAGGTCCAAGATTTTGCTTTATCAATAATCGGCGGACCATCTTTCTTCCTTTCTGCAGGACCATGAATGAATTCGATAGGAGGGCTGGTTTGACTTCGATCAATAGATTCTACGTTACCTGCTGCATTGATAAGAGTGACGATTTCACGTACCCAATTTGTTCCTAAATGATCAATACGAAAAAAACAATGATGATTTCAAAAACGTCATGAGAAAAACCTCTTTTTATTTCACTATACACGACGTAACGGTAACATATTACGTACAGTTAACAAACAAACAAAAGTGTCAAAAGCACAAGTATAATGACAAATACACATTTCATAATACTATTTCAGCGCATTATATTAAACAAAACAAAGTATTTTTTTTGACAACGCTTCATTTTTGTTGACCCCTATTTTTCAAAAATTTACCCAACCCTATGCAGTTACGTCACCGCTCTGTCTTAAGGGCCCTGTCAAGCCTTTGTTTTCAGAAACGGTTTTTGCTCTGTAACTCCGCAACGAATAATTACATTCAAATAAAAGTATATATTCTAGAAGCGGATTTGCATAATGGTGAGGTCACTTGGACCAAAATGTGTAATTTTGAACCTAGAGTCCAACATCATGATTTTGGGTCCAACATTTTACGGGAATGCTAACTAAATGTTGCTTCGGTAAAATTTCGATACCATTTTGCTTTTTAGAATCTAGAAAGCAATATCTAGGAACGCATTTCTCAATTTTTTTTTATTTGTATCTTATTTTTTGAAATATTGCCAAAACTAGGTCAAAAAGTGGCATATTTTGCCAAAGATGGTGGCAGGAGTGGGAATTTTGACAATTTTTGACCAATATCTCAAAAAATAAGGGAACAAAATTGAGAAATGCGTTCCTAGATATTGCCTTCTAGGTTCTAAAAAGTAAAACAGCTCAAAATTTCCAAAGCAAAGTTTTGTTACCTTTCCCGTAAAATTTTGGGCCCGAAACACGATATTTTTACCTTTCTTGACCTTTTTTGGTCCAAAAATGACCTGTCCATCATGTTCAGTATGATTTAGCTTTTTATTTCGTTTTCAGCCCATTTTTGGAATTTTTCACTGTTTTTCTCGTTTTTGCACTAAGTTCCTCTTTTTTGAAAAGAGGTCACTCACACCCCGGTGATCATGAAAATTGCAGGCCTATCAAAAACCACTGTGTGGTTTTTTTTTACATACGGTACTCTACAAAAAATTCTTAGTCACTGAGTGCGATTTTCCTTCCTTATATAAAGAATTTTGGTCATCCATTATGAGACGATAGATGACAGTGCGTTCAGCGTGAAACGCAGTGGAGCCGCTTTGAGCAATCATTGATTGCCAAGTCTAGGAGATTATCCCTGCCAATACGCAGATTTTGGGTTTCCCAACCGGAAATCAAATGAGCCCGAAATTTAATCCCACAATGCACCGATAAAGCATAACGATGTACCAAAATAGGCGTGAAATGGATGCGCACAACCATCCATCCCAAACAACAATTCAAATTACCCGCTGTCTTGTATATGGAT
>JXSR01S029814.1:0-11075 GCA_000969725.1 Ophiothrix spiculata | reverse complement strand
CTGTCCGACCACGGAGCAAGTAGAGTAAAGTTTCTTGCTCAAGGAAACAAGGAGACGAAAACCGCCCGGCCCGGGGCTCGAACCCACAACCTGAAACAGCTTGTCCGATTTTCATTTTTTTTTCCTTGTTTTAGTTGTTTTGAAGTATTTTACCTATAACCAGAGTTTCAACGTAAAATTCCTTCGCGGCGTTGGGTCCATATGGACGCCCCCCCCCCCTTGACCACATAACGGGAGTGTGGAGGACCTTGACTACTTAAGTGTTAAACAAAAAATTGTAAAAGTTTAAACCTTTACAATCATGAGGCCATATACTTCTACGTGGGTAATCTACTCGGTAACAAATCAAAGTTCACATGAATGAAAATTGAAAAAAGTTTTCTGCGTATAAGAAATGCAAATTAATTAGCTGTAAGGCTACGGTCCCTAAAATCGTCTCGCTCGGCTGAATGTCATGTTTACTGCAAATTTCTACTTACTTACACCTATCAGTATATCACAATTTTTGGAGTACATATTGAATAGAGTCTTTAGTTTATACATGAACATGATAAAACTTCGCTAGTGATTTTACGTCCATTATTAAGGTCAAAGTGACGCCTAAAGACTACTTCGAAAAAGTTGACCCTTTTTTGCCGAAACCTCATAATTTCACGATGTTCAAACAATTCGAAAGGTTTCAAATTTTGACAGATTGTGGGCTTGATACTTTTTATTGAGTTACAGACAATGTTTTTTTTATAAATATACTGAGTTGATTTTGAATGATAATGTAACAAACTCGCGTTGTTTTGCCCAAAAATCCGGACGTGAATTACGACTCTGAGTTCGCCCTGTTTGAGCTGTGAATTGCCTGTTTTAAGTATCTACATTATCTACATTTTGTCTGATACACGCATTCGCATAATTTACTTACAAATTGAGCATTCCAACGAGGCAAAAATTGCAATATTTATGTAAACAAAAGAAAATTACGGCACTCTAATGTTTATGTATTAGATTTTAGTTCACGATCTCAACGCTGCCTTGATAGCTCAACGGTACATCCCTCGCTTCTCTTTTGGTAATGCATGACTGATCCCTGCCATAACCCATGGTTCGAGTCCCCGCAAAGGCAGTGGAAACTATTTATCTTTTCATGATTAAAAAAAGTTAGGATTCACATTTTCCTTGGCAGATGGATTCCCTTTACCCTTAAACAAGGAACATGATGTCAGTCAATTTATTTATGATGCTCAGTTCGGGATAACAGAAACTGTTAATCCTACATGCGGATAGAAACGCATTGACAAAGTATCAGGTTAAAATTCTTAAATGTTAATTAAAATATCACGAAAGTTTATTCATAGAATATTGGGAAAATATTTGCAAAAATGAATTCAAAGTACCAACAGGATCATGTTTACATTTTATAAAAACACAAACTTACGAGATGGTTTCAATAGCTGATCGCAGATAACTTATATTTGCGTAGTCCTCAAATCCAAACTCCAATATGGGTGAACTGGAATACTGGATGAACGCTACTCGAACTCTATCGGGTGCGATGTCAAAAGTTTGCACAACAGCTAACACAAATTCTAACGATAAGTTAAAGTTTGTAGAACCAACACTTCCTGAGCCATCCACAACAAAGGCAATATCTAGCTTAGACACTGTGCACACTGCATTAAAATGATGAAAGGCGGAGAAACATTTTATTATCAGTCATTGCGCAAAGGGGTTGCGGGGCGCGGTTGCATTGCACCGCTGTCGGAATCTTTAAAGCAGAGAGGTGTTTCATGGAGGTCAAATGTCCATGGTATCAGAGCAATAGTCATACTTGGCATTTAAAATATTTACCAAAAAACGCTTGCACAGATGTTTAGACTATGGTCACAATAACTCGTACGATCAGTTACGAGCAGTGTTCAGTCCGTTTAAAAGTACCACGAGTCGCGTGGTCCTATTAGATGGACTAAACACTACTCGTAAGCTGATCGTACGATTATTGTGACCAAGCTATTATTGATATTAACCAAGGGAATGGAACCTCATTTTCATATGAAAATATACAGATCAATTTCAAATGTCCACCCTATTAATAATTAAAATGTTAATAGGACATTCAAATACTGATCTACACAATAGATATTAGTTTCTGGTCAAATACCCATCACAGCAATAGCGGGGTGCATTGCACCGCTGTCAGAATCTTTTAAGCATTTTTGAAGTTAGTAAGCTTCTTAGGCCCCCTATTATTAATTCTCTATGTTAATGATATTGTAAATACTTCCACTGTATTGAAATTTGTATTATTTGCTGATGATACCACTATTTTTTTGTTTCTAGGTCAGAATCTTTTAAGCATTTTTGAAGTTAGTAAGCTTCTTAGGCCCCCTATTATTAATTCTCTATGTTAATGATATTGTAAATACTTCCACTGTATTGAAATGTGTATTATTTGCTGATGATACCACTATTCTGTATTCTCATGAAGATCTTGCTGGTAATATTAGTATTTTAAATAATGAATTAAAAGAGGTTACAAATTGGTTTAAAGCAAACAAACTTTCGGTTAATGCAAAAAAGACAAACTACATGCTACTAGGTACAAGACAGAGAAATACAAAAGATGATGACAAAATATTTGTTAAATTAGATGATGCAAATTAGAGAGAGTCATTACTAACAAGTTCTTAGATGTTATAATTGATGAAAACCTATCATGGAAAAATCATATAGACGGTGTCACAAAAACAATTTCGCGGAATATTGGTGTCATCAATGAATTAAAATATTTTGTTCCAAAAAAAGTACTGTATACATTATACTGCACATTAGTTTTACCATATATTAATTATAATATCTTGGTTTGGGGAAATACGTGCCAAAGCTACATAGATACGATATTAAAACTACAAACATGGGCTGTAAGGTTAATTACAACCACGTCTATTTAAACAATTAACAATTCTGAATGTCTATGATACTTATAACTTGAAGTTGATATTTTCATGTTTAGGTACTCCCTAAATCAACTACCTGAGACTTTCGAATGCTTCTTTTCAAAAAATAGTGATTTACATGAATATTACACCAGAAATCTAATGATTTTACTCTACCTAGAAACAAAAAAGTCTTCTCAGATCAATCTATAAAAGCTTGCGGTCCTATTCATTGGATACGTTTTGACCACAAAATTAAAAACTCTAAATCAGTAAAACACTTTCGTACTCAACTAAAGCGTCAGTTTTTATCAAATTATCACTAATCTTGTTTGGAGCCAATTGGTTTTTGTATAGGTTATTTGTCTTTTGTATTTGTTTCTGTTAAGTAATATGTGTCACTTTAAGTTTAGGGTTGTGATTACCTCTGGCCTTCCTGGCCTTTTTATCACATCCCCAATTTTTTTGTTTTCTTTTAAATGTCTTTTTAATATTTTATTTTGTATATATTTTTATGGAAAATAAAACTGAACTGAACTGAAGATACCATTATTCAATCAATCAATGATACAAGTGCTTGCATAACATGTATATCCTATGAAGGAGTCTATTCGTACAGGGGACCCACGGCTTAACGTGACTGTCCGACCACGGAGCAAGTAGAGTAAAGTTTCTTGCCCAAGGAAACAAGGAGACGAAAACCACCGGCCCGGGGCTCGAACCCACAATCTCTGTTTTACGAGACCCGTGCTCTAACTGCTCGGCCACGCTCCCATGGGTGAACTTTGACCAAATCTTGATTCAAGCACCATTCAAATGAAAAGGATCTACTTTGGTGTCGTGTTGTGTTATGGAATGCCAGACGACTCGCCCCAATTACAAAGTGGTATAAAGGAAACAAGATATACAAGGTGTATCAAAATTCTTTGTACCCTGATCTTGTATACATTTCGGAATATTTTTCACAATGATGAGAATAAATTTTGATAAAATACGTAAATATTCAATTTTGAGTAGTTTAAACTTGTCTAAGAGTTTTATTTCATGGCAATAGCATGTTGCATTCAAAAGTTACATGCTTTTAATAAAGAAAGATATTGCTTTTGTCGAAATGCGTGTGTTTGAGCGTTTGAGCATTGAATTGATTTAACCCTCCTGACGGATACATTAAAAATTATTCTTCTGCTGCATAAAAATGCAAAAAGAACTGACCATGGACATTTTATCAATTAAAAATTAAACCATTGCGGTCAATCTTATGGAAACAATTCGGAGGATTCTTTAACAGATGGGAGTAAGATAAGCCGTCAAATTTCAGATGTGAGGCAGGTTTGTGGTTGCCAAAGCGGATAATTTCAATTTTTTTAATTTGAAAAATGCACTTGAGCTGAAACTTTAAAAACAAATGTTAAAAGTGTCATCATAATTCTGTAAAAGCAAAACCACCCATGAAATGCTGATATTTAGAACTTTTGTAGCAAAATTGTGATTTTTCGAAAAATCGCAATTTTCAGATTTATGACGTCATAAATACATAACATCTTGATTGATTATTATTATTTTGTCATGAATAATTAAAGTAGACCCTTAGCTATGCTATGGTGATAAATAAGCCCACTTTATGGTTGTCTATCTCGAAGATATACTAGCACTACAATCGGGCTCGACTGATTTTGTTATACTGACAAGAGAGGCCTGCCAGCCTGGGTGCATCCACTTTTTTGGATACCATGAGACAGGAACTAGCGTCGGTAGACAAAGGTTAGAGTGTGTGGTATTTGTGTAAATCTGCAATCATCCAATAAATGTCTATAACTCTTTGAAATAGTGTTCAATTGCCTTGAAACTTTCAGATTATAAAGATGAGATATTCTGCTACTCACTTATAACAAAAACTTTCAAATTGAAAAGCTTCTTCTATTTTAAGTATTTCTTTGAAAATAAAATACCTCTGGGTACAAAGAATTTTGACACACCCAGTAGTCTACCAGTATCTTTTACCTTCGCTTTGCATAAGAGCGTTCACTGCAGAAACAAAGGTCTCCTCTGTTCCAGGTCCAGCGCGTGTATCATAGTACTCTTTCCACAGTACTGCTTGTCCATTCACATCTGCAGCAGACGGTATTGTCTCTGTGAACGTAGCTACAAATAATCTTGCAGCAAGAGCGGAGTAGAGTGGCTTGCGGAGATCTTCCCATCGCGTAATTGTCCAATTGATACTGAATCGTGCAAGTACTTCAGTGTGATGATTAATTAGCTCAAGATTCTGGGAGTTTCTGGTAAGATTAAACACATCTTCGTTCACCTGAAATATATGTATCAAAGTGAAACTTATGAGACATATTGTGTAATTATAGTTGTGGGATGGAATGGGGTGAGGGAGTTTTAATAAGTATCAAAGCGATTGCGCAATTCATTCAATCTAATTTGTAGTATTATACACCACCAACGTCGTACATGCGAATAAATATTTCATCAACAACAACAATTTACCATTAACACAAATCAGCCTATCAAGTCAAAAAAAATGTCCTAAAGCCCAATTTTTGCACAAATCATAATCTGTAAAAGTATTTTGTATTATTTGTACAACAATAATTTACCCTTAACACAAATCAGACTAATCAAGTCAAAAAAAAAACCTAAAGCCCAATTTTTGCACAAATCATAATTTGTAAAAGTATTTTGTATTATTAAACATGTGCACATTCGAAAAAAGTAAATAAATTCAGAGAATCGTAGAAAAAACATTATATTAAACATTCAAATTGTTTAATAAAACAAAATATTAAACATTCAAATTGTTGTTCACATAAAGGTTAAACCATCTGCATTACAAAACTTAAATTGACCTCGACTCGATCGGATATCTTTCGCACAAATGACAACTGACGGCATTACTTGTTGTTGCTGTTGTTGTTGTTGTTTGCTTGTTTCAGATTTCTGTGATGAAAATGTATTTTTTTGTTAAAAAAATAAATTTTCGCTTAAAACAATCACCTGCCATATACCCCCATGATATCCATTACGATAAGTGTAATTCGCTGTTCCATCTGTAGATTCAACATACGCAATGCGTCTCACAAATTGACTTGAATCTGACAGTAAAGGACTGGTGTCCAATCTGGCAAGAGTTGCTTTGACAACAGTAGAGCCGCTCACTCCGGGTTCTATTGTCTGGTCCACGCCTTCACTGGACGCAAGATGCCATATGGGAAAGATGATGACTAAAGCTGAAACAATAAAGGAAAGATCTAAAAAATATTAAATACAAAATAGGTAATAAAATCTAATTGGAAACTTATTCCAGTACCAGATTCTTTAATAGCAGTAAAAACATGCTCTCTTAAACCCTCTTGCTTGATTAATTTGCTACACTGTTATACTGTTGGGCAATTTTTTAGTGTTGGTTAAACTATGAACTACCCAATTGTTGGGTAAATAATATTAACCAACTGTTGGTGAAATTTTACCCAATATTTAGGTAATTAGCTAAAACTTTTACCCAACAGCTAGGTAATTAGCCAACATTGTACGCAACGTTGGTAATTATTTACCCAGAAGTTGGGTTGTTCATAGTTGAACCAACGTTGGGTACATTATTTGCCCAACGTTCTAACAGTGTAACAAAGTTGGTATATGTGCATGAAGCATGCATGAAAAAAGGCAAAGTATCCCTCACCCACGTACGCGTAGATGTCAAAAATACCGATACTGGAACGATGTGTTAAGAAAAATAGATAGCATCAACTCACCAGGTATACACTGTATGCAGCTTCCCAAGAAGGAGCTTTCGCAAAGGCGACGAACGGCTTAACGTGACTTCCGAACGACGGAGCTATTAGAGTAAAGTTTCTTGCCCAAGGAAACAAGGAGTCGTAAACTAACCACCGGGCCCGGGGCTCGGATCAGCTCGGGCACGCTCAAACTATTGTACTACAGCACTCTCAATTGAAGTCATTTAAATTTACATAAAGTAAACTGAGGTATGCAATTTTTTTGTGGAGACGGCAATTGTTTGACAATTGTTTTTGTACTCACAAACGTATTGCATAAACTTATAAAATTATACGTTTTTAATAGCAGATTTTTACCATGAACATAATGATGGTATCAGTATTCGACCAAACATGTCAATTATGGCAAAAAATCCCCAAAACCGTATTTTTGCCCCAAAATTTCTGAAAAGCCGACTAAAATGTGCACCATACGTGATATTTTGAGCTTTTTTGCTTTTTTGAATTTTAGAAACAAATTTCTAAGAAGGGTTTTGTTTTCCAAATTTTTGATGTTTATCCTATTTTTCGAAAAATGTCCACAAATTGGCAAAACATTAGTTAGTTAGCTCGCTTTCACACGATTTATTTATCTAGTTAGTTAGTTAGTTAGCTAGCTAGTTAGTTAGTTGGTTAGTTAGTTACACTCTTAAAAAGAAAGAATCAAATTGATCCGATAAAGTATCAAATATGAGCTTACTCTTTTCCGGATCAATTTTGATCCAAATTCTCCTCAAATTTGATCCTTTTCGGATCAAAAAAGAGTGTGTTTTGATCCGAAAAGGATCAAAATTGAGGAGAATTTGGATCAAAATTGATCCGGAAAAGAGTAAGCTCATATTTGATATTTTATCGGATCAATTTTGATCCTTTCTTTTTAAGAGTGTAGCTAGTTAGCTAGTTATTTAGTAAGCTAGTTAGTTAGTTAATAAGTATGTTAGTTAGTTAGTTAATTAGTATGTTAGTTCGTTCGTTCGTTGGTTCGTTCGTTCGTTGGTTCGTTGGTTCGTTCGTTCGTTCGTTAGTTCTTTTGAGGAGAATTTGGATCAAAATTGATCCGGAAAAGGGTAAGCTCATATTTGATATTTTATCGGATCAATTTTGATCCTTTCTTTTTAAGAGTGTAGCTAGTTAGCTAGTTATTTAGTAAGCTAGTTAGTTAGTTAATAAGTATGTTAGTTAGTTAGTTAATTAGTATGTTAGTTCGTTCGTTCGTTCGTTAGTTCGTTAGCTGGTAAGTTACTTACTTACTTACTTACTTACTTACTTAGCTAACTTTATATTTTTAGAAAGTATATCACACAACGATGACAATTTTACTTACAGAAAATCTGGACAAACATAAAGTGCAACATGATTCCGTCTAAATTTTAATGACAATTTTCATATTATTTTGGTTTCCTTAAAACGTTGCTGATAATTAATTTTGTAGTGCCTGTATGCGGACGGGAACACCCATAGAGTAACAGTAATTTCTTTTGGCAATCCCGGCCGTAAGGTTTTAAATGCTTTAAAATGTGTTTATTTTTAGCTGTTGCCAATCAGAGAAGATATCATGTGTATCCCATCATGCATTGCTTCCTATGGGATTGTTTGTATAGCAAATTATGTGAGTAGTTAGTGATGAAATGCCCATAAATCAAAGTTAATGGTTGTAATCTTGCATTTAGGGTATGTTTTATCACTAATTACTCCAACGACTTCCTGCACAAAATTTCTCATAGGAAGCAATGCATGATGGGATACACACGATATCTTCTCTTGTTGCCAATGATCACGACAGAATTCGATAATATTAATCTAACGGTTTTTCTATGCATCTTACATGCATTGTTTTACTATAACCCTCCCGGTGATTACGTGTATAAAACAATTTACTTTTACAAAATGTTTCAGGAGGGTAAGAGGGAAGGGAAAATACCGATTTAATACAAAAGAAACTACCACGTGGGATAAACAAGAGGTTAGGTGTATATACGTCTTTTTTCTGAAACGTGACATTGTCACGCAAAAAGTATGTTGTTTTGAATCTATGCCGATCACAATCTATGTGGGTTACATTCGCCCACTTATTCGGCACCTGTTTGGCATTCAGGGCTTACAGAGACAGAGTCTGACTCCTTGGAGAGAATCCAAAAAAGGTGTTGTAGAATAATGTTGGGTAACTTGTATTCAACATATGTTGATGCTTTGGAATTGTGCAATTTAACTACACCTAAATCACGTCGTGATAAGTTATGTGAATCTTTTGCAACTTCTCTCATGCAATCTGATGAATTTCGCCATTGGCTACCACCATCTAGAGCCAATCAACACAAACTTAATCTCAGATCTGGTTCAAAACTCTCAATCCCAAAGTGGTCTACCAAACGTTATCTCAATAGCCCTATTCCATACTTTGTGCAATTATTGAATACCACTTTGTAGTATGTTCCTCTGCTTTTTAATACAATTCCTTATGTGCAATTCAGGCAGTGAATATTCATCTTGATATGTGTCTTAATATTTTATATTTTATATTGTTTTAAATGTTTAATTCCTTTCTATTGTTTATATATATGTTTATTTGTTTTTTAATTGCTGCAATTCAGCCTTTGGCTGCGATGGTGATTTTAATAAACCAGTAATGAATGAATGAATGAAATGCCGAGGTGAAGATTCTATTGCTTTTTCTATGCACCAGGAATCGGGAAAAGGAACATTACACTTGGGTTAATTACGCCCAAAGCACTAAACCTGGAAGTGGATGTATTGCAAAATACTGTCCCTTAGATGTTGAATTAGACAATTAACATGACAAAATGAAATATGTATAGACCTGTGAGGGTTTTTTCAACAGAGGGTGTGATTAATCAAAATATTTGCAACCATTACCCTTAAAATATTCCATCTGTTATCTCTCGTTTTAATTATTTATGCATAATGTGTGATTGTCTATGGAGCAAGTAGGCTATGACGTGAAATGGAGTAATTTTATTGAATTCAATTGCAAGCTCATCGAGACACGCCAGCAACATAGCTTTTCGTCATTTCAAAAGTCGTATCGACTCCTTTCATCACTCCCTGTTTGTAGCTTCCCCTAGATCCATGGTCCACATTACCAAATAACACAGGGAAATTGTCTTTTGTTTTCCTGCTTTTGCTCGTCATTTACTTAATTCTATTTATGTTTCTTAGTTTGTTATTGGGGGGTGGGGGGCGCCATAGCCCTGGTCATACTTTATTATCGGAGACCCACTCGATCGTGATTCAGTTCGCTGTTTGGTAATCCGCCAGGGACTGGAATGGTTTCCTTAATTCGTTGTGTATTTTATGTGTTTATTTTATTGTGCTTTATGTTATCTTATGTAAACCTGGATTATTAATAAATAACCCTTATAGAGCCGGGCTTTTTCGACCCACCTCACAGCCGGGGGGGGGTTCCCCCCCCCCCCCCCCCCCCCTTATGATATCGGAAACCGATTGACGAAACATCACATATAGGGTACTGGTGGATAGCTATGACTCTCACGAGTCCATTGGTACCAAAAAATTGAAATCGGATCTTGTATTACGTCACAGTGACGTCATAAGTGACGTCGGTCAAAATCGCGAAAATCACCAAAAGTCGCCAAAATCGTGTTTTTTTCGCTATTTTTTCAAGTAAAAGTTACATTGCTCCAAATAAATCAAATAAATAAGATAAAACAAAGTGGAAGGGTATCCTAAAAGCAAAAAACACGATTTGCGTGTAATTCCCATTGAAAATCAGATTTTGGTCAGTTTTTCGTTTTACCCAGCGTGCTATTACGGAACGCCACGTCCCAACCCTAGGTCCGATTTTCACAAAAATGGTCTTAAAATAAGCGCAAGGCTTGAAGAAAAAAAGTCAAGAAGTTTCAACGCGAAAAAATAACAACCGGCGGAGGTATAACAAAAAATGTTAGAGGGGGTGGTGGCGGAATCCGCCCGCCCCTCCCCCCCGGCTCTTTTAGGGTTAAATCAAATCAAATCATTATATCGATTCAAAACTGACCGCATGCGAAACGCGTGCCGAATCGCATTGGAAACTCGACGGTCAAAATTGAATCTCAGCTTCAACCTGATACTACAGGGTGTATCAAAATGATTAGTACCCAATTTTGGGAATTTTTTACACAAACTCTATAAATGCTAGCATAATTTTTTCACGGATAGAAAAAGATCAATTCAATGGCTTTCATTTAAATAAAATAATTGAAAATTGATGCATGCAATCGGAGTTTACGTCAGTTAGAAGAAATTATGTCTTTTTACACACTCGCCACGGGTAATAAATAGTTTATGCCAAAGCAACATATCCAAATTGTAAGTGTTTGTATGTGATTAGTCAAGTGGAACAGCCCAAGATATT
>JXSR01S029813.1:127563-140879 GCA_000969725.1 Ophiothrix spiculata | reverse complement strand
ACACAACGGATATTATTGTCAATGCTCATCACATTTTTCCTTTAATAATATACTATAATACAATATATGCATCTTCAGTATTATTTAACCAAGGCAACACTGTTATACGGATATATTGAATACTGCTTAAGAATTCTTGATACACTTTCTGTCACAGTATTTTTGTTTTGTTCTTTGTTTTGTTTCTGTACCATTTAAAGCTAAAAGGTTAAGTTCTAGTGTCATTGCATTGATGCACAATGATATGTGGTAAAGTATCCAATACAATCATTGAAAACATTTTAAAACGACTGTTTGGTTATGTAAATTCTTTCGAAATATGCCGAAACATTCTCGTTTTCATGACGTATTCGGTGTCGGGTGATCTAAACATGTCTATATCAAATACGGTTTGCAGGAGATTAAATTATTCAATGATAATAGAAAAAAAAATATCTTAGTCATATAAGCTCGTAGTTTTGTAATTGTTAATGACTTTGTACCAAAATGCCCTATCTTGTCAAACATGATAACATCATTCTACGGTATAGTACATTCTATAATACCATCATTTATACTCGCATACAGACACTTAATCGTGTTTTTTTTTTAAATGACAATAACAAAGATGCATGTATATTCATAGTATCAATTGTCTTAAATCCGTTACACATAGTCCACTTAACATGCTTTTAAGCTTCAAAGTATATATATATAACACCTCAAAATATACAGGTGGATATGTAGTTTGAGTTGTCATAGTCCAACAATATTAACATATAAACTTTAAACGACCACTGGCAGCTACAAACAACATGAAAACGTCAAAGAACTGAGGGAAGTGGCCAACGAAACTTGAACGATATCACAACATAAATTTATGTCATCACAACATTTTACAAATTTGCAACTCAAAGCGACTGATAGTAACGGCAGTTTAAGGTAGGTTGCATTTTATGTCAGCATTTACTGTCGTTAAAGGTGCGTTTACACTGTGACGACTTGTCTTCGACGCAAGATAAGGTATTTGCAACTAAGAACTAGCAACTGAAAACGACTAATAGTAACAATAGATTGCGTGGCTAGCGGATTATGTGAGCGTTAACTGACCTTAACTAACGATGATGGGCAGAAAATTCAAAACTGCAATCCGCAGATCTCCGTTGCTTGTCGTTACCCCTCAGTCGTAACAGTGTAAACCAACCTTTTCCGTTGTATGTTGTTCTCCTAGGCATATTCATCACTGTGTGAGCTGGCTTTGAAGAACCTGATTGAGAAGGAGACACCTATATATGTTATTATAAATACAACGTTTAAATCACAATAATGTTCATGATTCTAAAACTCTAAATCGAGTCAATGTTTTTTTTTTCAGAAACTAAGTCTTGGAAGTTTCATACATAAACATCAATCATATGAAAAAACTATCCAATGAGGAGTTTCCAAGGGATCTCTGTTAGCACCGGTTTTATTCATCTTGTATGTAAATGATACCTGAAATAAATTGTACTACATTGTACACTTTATACGGCACCGTAAAGGTATTTATTCCGATCACTTTCACTCACAAAATCAAATTGGAGATTTTGATATATACATGAAACTGCATATTTTGAGACTTAACAATATTATTGCTTTATGTAGGTGATGACCCTTCATTCAATTATAGCAGAGTTATATATTAAATTTTTCACTAGATCTGAATACTAGTATCTATCCTTAATAGTGTCCTTTTTAAATTATGGTGTTCTTTTCTTGGGAAACACATATCAAACATACCTAGACAAACTATTCTAAGCATATCCAGCAATCGTTATAAAAGTAATACGAGCCTCTTATTCAAAAACATATAATGCTCTGAACACATGTTATGTTAAAACTCAATCTAAGAAGACGCAAGTATAAACATCAAACAAAGTAGATTCTAATTATTTTGTGCTGTTTCTATTGAAACCCGGTGCGTTTATACTGATGTATTCGAAAGGTTAAATTAAAATAAATACAATTAATTCGTAATTGATCTCGTATCTTAGGCAATTGCCCCCTTTATTTGAGCAAAATTTCCCTTCATGACTTTCAAAAGACTCGCTGCAAGCAAAAATCACACCAATATGTCAAGAATTGGGTCACATGCTGTTCAGTTCTTGGAAGCCAAAAGATTTGTTTCGATAATGAGGCCCAAATTGATTTTTCTAGTTAATGTCTGATCATATTACGGTTTTTTGCTATGAGACGTCCTTATCAAGCATTTTCTAAATTATCATAAACACATGGGACAAAAAAGCAGTTTTTCTTGTGTTTGTACTTTCCTGTTCTAACAAATAATATGCATTCTTAAAGGATATGATGTTTAATTTTTAAGAGTTTGCAAAAGCTAGATACATATAATGGAGTTGATTACTGACTCCATCACTCAATAAAAATATGTTTTCGGAATAAAACAAGAAAAACAAAAAGAACTGGTTTTGAACATTTAAGTAATTGGTTTCAAATCCTTTGGTCTCAATATGAAAAGAAAAATCGTGACTAGTATAGTTCTTCAAAGACCAAACAGAATAATTGGGAACAGAAATCGGTTCTTCTAAACTGAACTTTCGGGCAATACAGGAATGAAATGTAAATTATTTATTAGATACATGATCGATGTGCATCTTAATCTGAAATTAGCTGGATGTTTAGACATTTAGATAAGCATATAAATATGTACGATTTTCATAGCATATATCAATGTATCAATACAAATTATTGAAAATATTTGCAGTTTCTTTTCTTCAATATACAGACCTCCATTGTTTTTCATCAGATGTTATATATTATGTATTGAAAATATTCAAATGTTGAGAATTAGTAAATTGTCTGACAGAAATGTTAATAATTCATTTATTTTAGAAGACAATTGTTTTTAAGGCTGAATGTTGTTACTATTAAACAAAAGGGTTTTATTGAATCATTATTTTTAATTTTGTCTACTTGCTTTGTTCTTATTCTTCTTCCATTTGTTTTGTTTGTTTATTTGCTTCTTAGTTTTTCTTTTGTCTTTCTGTAGGCAAAGTGGCGTATCTATATATAAATAAGTGGACAAACATCTTAATTTGCAACTTTTTAATTGTTTAGTTACAGACAAAAGTATTTTTGTGTACCAGTGATTAAAAATGCTTAAAATTCTCTGTAGTTCTTGGACATTTTGGCTTCCTATTATAAACATTTTCAGATATAGGTTTTTTTGAGATTTACAGAAATGGGTATAGAAAACCCTCAAAATAATAAATGATGAGGGAGGAGCTAAAATATACAGGAAAAGGTAGGAGGTGAGACAAAAAAATGGAGGAAAAAATACAAGGCAAATGGAGCCTTGCAGTTTTAAATTAAGGTTTTGCCATTTGTTTTTAAAAAATGCTACTTCGAACATGTTTCAGGTAACAACGAAATATATTCATTACATGTTTTGACATTATTTCGAGGTGCATAATCAAGCCTACGGTCGCCATCATGGAAAATCAAGGCTGTGGCCAGGTTGCGACCGGCCTCACAAAGTTGCGCTCCAAATTGTTATACAAATAAATAAGGTTAAATTTAGTGAAAGTAAACAGTGTTCAGTTTTGACATGGTTGACAATATTTTATTGTCTTTTCAGTATGAAAAAAGATATATACTCCTCTTTGTATCCCGCATACTAAATTTAATATGGATGTTTTTACCTTTAAACATGAACTAAATGTATTTCTATAGCTGATGTGTCTAGTGCACGAATACAACCCTACTTACTATAGTGAAGTATGCTCAGTATCACTCTGCAAAATGAACGTCATAGCAAACGAGGTCCGCTTGTCCGAAAATTAAAAAGGTCTGCTAATCCTAAGGTTCGCTAGTCCGAAAATGGCAAAAAGTCCGTAGCTGCTAATCAAAAAAGTAATTATTTTTCGGACTAGTGTACCTTGTTTTAGTTTCGGACTGGCGAACGTCATTTCATTTTCGGACTGCACTTACCGAGGCCTATAATTATGTGTTACCGTCAATAGAGAGTGATTTATAACCGAAAAAGTTGGCAATGTAATAAGGTTGGTCACAGGGTATTGTTATCAATAAAACAGAAACATAATAAACAATGTTTGAGTTCTATCCGTGCATAACAATTCATTTTGTAAAATATTCTGTTAACCCTAGTTATACGGAGCGATTTTCACAAACATATTATACGGAGGGGGGGGGGTTGCAACAACCCCCCCCCTCAATTTTTTATAGTGAGTCCCCCAGACCCCCGTATGTGGTACCAGTGGATAGGTAACAGTCTCTTCTTTCCATTGATACCAAATTCAAGGTCATCCATAAATGTATGACGTCACTATGACGTCATAATTACCAAAATGTTGAAAATCGGCATTTGTACGGAAAATATAGGCAAAAATCAAAATTTTCTTAAAAATCGTAGGAATATCCGATTTTCATGCGGTTTTTTGCTAAATATTGTAGAAAATGACTAGTTTTACCTAAATACCAAGTTTGAAATGGATATCTGCTATATAAATGACTAAAAAGTACATTTTTAAAATCACGGAGTTACACCAACCCCCCCTAACCTCCGAACTTTGAACGGACACTGTGACCCCCCTGAAGGTGGTAGGGTCAAAAAAAAAGGATGAACTTAGAGGTACACCAAGTCACCTTGCGCTGCGCGCGAGGAATTTTTAGCTACAGAAAAAAATTCGGTAGGGGGGGTTGTTGCAACCATTACTTATTCTATTCATTGGAGTCAATAAGTACAGATAATCCCCACTTGAGAAATTGCAATCCGTAACAATCCTTTTGTGTTTACACGAGAGAAAGCACAACTAAGACGGCAAGGGATTTGTTTTGTCGAAGACAATAGCCTGTGCTTTTGTCGAAGACAATAACCTGTTCCATACTTTGAATGACAGGCGTCCTTTGTGCTGCTTTGTATTTGCAAACTAAATCCTTTGTCTTATAATGAGATAACTTACGACAAACTTGAACAGGCATAATGTACATGTATGGCATTAATTGCCACATGTATGAAATTTCAACGATGTTTGTTACTTTATCTACTATAAATATCTTCCCATTTTATTTGAGAAGATTTCTTATATTATAATATGCGCACATAAGATAACATTAACAACAATGCGGATCAAACACAAACACAACAAACATCAAAATAAATGAAAACCTTAATAATAATAATAATAATAATAAGGCGGTGCTTATATAGCGCCTTACAAACACCACAAAGCGCTTCACAAGTAACTTAAAACTACAGCATAAAAAGTACAATATCAAACACTATTCACAATCTTAAGACTACAACTACCCAGAATATATTAAAAACACTGATTAAAAAGTCCAGAGCACTGCAAAAACATGAAAGCATGCATGCACTGTAAACAACAGTAAATCAAATTGACAAACACAATCTAACACTTCCAAAAGGTTACAAGAGAAGCAATAGGAGAAAATCCCCCAAATAGCCTTAAGTCCAAATACGTCATAGACGGGGTCTTATGAGCACCAAATCGCTGCCCAGGCAACGCCCGCTGGGTAACTTGGTATAGGTGGACATGGGATTTGGACACAAGAGGTCCCGAGTTCGAATCGGCTCCGGTTGAAACAAAAAATATTTGACACATAAAAAGGAGATATCGGTTTAGAACGAAAGAAACTTAGGGTTAATGATAGAGAGTCGGTAAACGTTAAGGGTAAATGACCTCCATCTGCTCAGGAAAATGTGAATCCTAACTATTTTTTAACATGAAAAGATCAATATTTTCCAATGGATTTGCGGGGAATCCAACCAAGGATTATGGCAGGGGTCAGTCATGCATTACGAAACATGCATCTACCGCTGAACTATCCAGGCAGCGTTGAGATCGTTAACTAAAATCTTAAACATAAACATTAGAATGCCGTGTTTTTCGTTGTTTGCATAAAAATTGCAATTTTTGCCCAAATGGAATGCTTTTTTTTAAAGTAAATCTTCCGAATGCGTATATCAGATAAGATGTAGATTATTAAAACAGGCAATTCACAGCTCAAACAGGGCGATCTCAGAGTAATAATATAATAATAATAACTTTCTTTATTCACGGTAAAATAACTCGTTCAATATACATTGTTCTTCCACGTGTCCGTGTGAAGGGTAAAATCATAAAGGTTAAACACAATAGACAATTAACTATATATAGAGATATATGTGATTAATATACCTAAAACCATAACAATGGGTCACAAAATATAAGTATGTTGATTAAAAAACAAATATATATATACACAATTGATGACTAAATGAAAATTTGAATAAACTAAAACAACATACATATACATTCAGAATCCTAAACAAAAATATTAAATACCTCCGGTAATCCTAATTACTTAACTTCACATGAATTAGAGAGTAAACTTCAATTATTGCACAATATCTGACTGCATTATTGCATTGACAAAAATCATTCATAAACGTTAATTTATTTTTTGCATTGACAAAAAAATCTGTCAAAATTTAAAAACAATCGAATTGTTTGAACATCATGAAATTATGAGGTTTCGGCGAAAAGGGTGCTAACTTTTCGAAGTAGTTTATTGACGTAATTTTGACCTTGATAATGGACGTGAAATCATAAGTGAAGATCCATGTATAAACTAGAGACTCTCTTCAATATGTACGCCAAATAATTGTGATATTCTGATATGTGTAAGTAGGTAAAAACTTGCAATAAGAATGACATTCAGCAGAGCGAAACGATTTAGGGACTATAGCCTTAAGTTTCATGAAACTCGACTCTTTCCATAAACAATATTATTTAAATGCTGCTGACTGACACAGCGAAAAATAACCTGTCAATATATTTAGTTGTAAATGCCATGCCGATCATTTAATAAAAACTAGTAATTTACATCAAAACCTGCCCTTGCCTGTGTCTATAAAAATTGATCTACTTTTCTCTTAGGAATATCCAAATCAATTAAATAAAATGTAATTCAGGAACAAGTACTGGTTCTATTATAAAGAGAAGTACTTTACACTTTTTAAATCTTTCTGCCGCATATTTAAAAAAAAATATTCAAGCAGGTAAATAACCTGTTAAAAGCCTAGAATTGAATATTGCAAAATTATTGTATGTGTTACTAGTATTGTCACTAGCATCAGGATACTCGCTAATTGACATAAAATTGTATTCCTTATTTAAGCCTTGACTACGTTTCATTTATTAAATGGAAACGGAACTAACATGCCTAATGGCAAACTTCCCAATGATGTGAAAGCATTTTTGCTCCCTGCGCTGGGAACACACAAGCTGGATTTATATGTACCCTCAATGTGCAAAGACAACGAAATAAAAAAGTAAAGGAGCATTATATCACATATTCGACAGGAAAGCAAGTAATCCATCTAAAAATTCGTTTTATTAATAATGCAAAGCAAAATCAATGTTATCGTCAAAATGTTAGTATTTTAACATTCCTATAGAGGGAGAAACGCTGGATCCAAACTGGTAAGATTATCTTGTTTAACATCCAACATAGTATTAAAGGTTGTTAGAAATCACCTTAATACTGTAAAAAAGGTTAAAGAAAGTCATTTAAACCGTAACAAACTGAAGTAGTGCAAGTAAAACACATTTTATTAGTTAAGTCTGCATTGAATTGATCAAAATAGTGTGTAGCGTTGGAAAAACGTGACAAGTTGAAATAGTGTGGGGTCATTAAACTCACCTGTCGGCGCAAAAACAACTGAACGCAACCAAGAGTAGAATTGGAACTGATGAAAGTGTTACATTTTCATTTCAAATTTCATGGTCAAGTTAGCTACTGTTTCTCCCACGTTTAAAGCTTATTCCGTTCGAGACAGTTTCAAGTTTATCTTTTCGATATGAAACTATGTTCAAAGCTTTGTTTTCAATGCTTAAAGGGATGTTACATAGGTTTTCTGTTAAAAGGGTCAGGTTTGTGATTGATTTAAATACCACGATTGCGATTTTCATTTTACAAAAGGAAAGTAGTTGTTGAATATTTGTGTATCTCGTGACAAGAATATCCATAGTTAGTGGAATAAAGAATATAAAAAGACGAGAATCTCTTGTTTTACATTGTTAGATGTTATTTATATAAAAAAGGTGCTAATTTATTCATTATTTGTTTATCTATCTTATTTTTTTAATTGACACACTATATGCCTACCTACCAAGCAGCATCATACATTTCCTGCATTTACTGCCTGACGAAGAAGCTGTACCCATAGCCTGCGGTTTCTTGCAGCGGCTTCTGCCTCTTCCAGGAACCAGCCAGGAAACAACAGGGATAGATCTCTGTTAATGACATCTTTCCAGCTTGTCCTTAGCCTGCCTTGCTTTCTCCATCCATGGGTGGGTCTCCATTTATACAGCTTCAGTTGAAGGCGAGTATTGTCCATACGCTGTACATGCCCAAACCACTGAAGACGCCTCCTTCTGATAAAAGTAGTCAGCACAGTCTGTTTTGTTCTTACTCTGATATCCTCGTTTCTTATGTGTTGTGACCATTTGATTTTGAGAATTTTTCTTTGACACTTCATATCAAAGGCATCTAGCCTATTCTTGTCTCTTTCTTTGAGGGTCCAACACTCAGAACCATATAGAAGAGTAGACAAAACACTAGCATTATATATCTTGAGTTTGGTAGTAAGGTTGAGCTGTCTATTTTTCCCAACTTTGTCCAGTTCACGGAAGGCACCTGCTGCTCTGCCAATATGATGATTGAGCTCCTTAGCATTTGTTCCATCGGCACTGCAGGAAGCTCGTAGGTACTTAAAATGCTCAACCACTTTGATGTTGTCCTCGTCACCTAATGACACGTTGGGTTTGTGAGGGAAGGCTCTTCCAATTGGCATAAGTTCGGTCTTTTTAAAGCTCATTACCAATCCCAGCTTTCCTGCAGTTTTGCGAATGGCTTCAGTTGTGTCTGCCATGCTATGCTCTGTCTCTTCAAGCAGAGCAATATCACCTGCATGATCTAGATCAGGTAACTTTTCTAGAGGATAACGGGAGCTTCTTCAGGGAGTGAGAGTCAATCCTTTACCTTGTGCATCTACTGTTGTTTTCATCACAAAGTCTATGGCAATTCCAAAAAGAAGAGGAGACCAAATATCACCTTGTCTCACTCCTGTGATGATCTTGAACCAAGCTGACAAGGATCCTTCGCTTCTCACTGCACAGGTTATGTTACGATAGGAGCTTCTGATGATATTGATGAATTTAGAAGGGATGCCATACAAATGTAATATCTTTCATAGTGAGGGCCTATGGACAGAATCAAATGCTGCTTTGAAGTCAATGAAATTTATGAGACAAGGTAGCTGCTGGTCGAGACATTTTTGTGTATTTATTGTCAGAAATATTTAATAACTTGAAAAAACAACTTAAATATCACACAATTTTGAGAATCTATAGTTGAAAAACGAAAAAATTGATAACAACCTTTCTAAAATGAAGAAGACAGCGTTTAATATTTATATTATTCAAAAGTATACTTCAGTTGTCAAAAGTGCAGCTGAGACCGTAATTAAGAGTCATTAACAGTATTGTTGTTACCTCATACAACATTTTATTTTTCACATTGAGAAAGTTCTCAACCTGAACTAAAGTAATGTATTCAAAGTAGTAAGTTAAACACAATTGTGTGCTGTAGAATAATTCCAGCGTGTGGTTGATAACTAATAATTTGTATCTGGAGGATCACAATTTATTTTACAGTGAAGTGAAATGGTTGTAACGATCTACCTGCAGCGAATCACGAGCGCTTTGTTTCCTATTCGGTCAAAAGGCGCTATATAAATGCCATTATTATGATGGCTCCCCCCGAAAGTGGGGACTTTGCAGATGATACCAATTTTGATTTTATTATTTCATCTGTTACAGTATTTTCTAAGCTTTAAAATGACACCTTATTTGTTGAAATTGATAGGCAAATTTTACAACAGAAAATCTGCTGGATATTCTTATTATTTTCTTCATTTTTCGCTTCCTATTTTCATCAATTTCTCGAAAAGTGTTCTGTCGCAAAGTACCCATTTTCGGGGTGAGTCATCAAATATATGTAATATATGTGACCTTCCACCGAAAACAGCAGTAAATGCCAGCTCTTGTCGTTTTCATTTTTTTAATTATTTGCAAAGACCATGCTTTTAGGTTTAAAATGACACCTTAATGAACTTCACACGATTTCCAGAAGTCGAGTTATAGTCCGTCAAAGGTTTTCAGGGAGTAAGACGTATACGCGTTGAAAGATTATTAAGCCCTATATTTTCTGTTGATCGTCTTAAGAATATGCCAATTTATTTCACATTTTCTATCATTTTCTTTAAATGAAACTTTACTGGTATTTTGTAGTAAGCACTAGAATTGTGAATCTGTCAAAAAATCAATTTCGGCAAATAACGACCTTGACATGTATTTTCACCTGTAGCGCAAAATGAAGTTTCTGGCATTTACTGCTCATACGGGCTGGACGGTCACATATGTATTACCTTTTTGATAACTCTTAAACAAAAAACCTTCTCTTTTTTTCACCTAAATGTTTTCTTGTTAAAAACACGAAAGATAATATTTTCAGAAGTACAAAATACAAACACACACACCAAACACACAAAAAATCTGCCTGGTATCTGATGTTGTACATAGGGAGATGAAACGAAGTGACATTATAAAGGAGGTCTTTTTAAACGACGTAATATGATCAGACATTATCGAGAAAAATCAATTTGGTCCTCATTATCGTAGCAAATCTGGTTGCTTTTAAGAAATGAGCAGCAATTTTGCCTGTACCTACATCATTTGAAGGACACTAACGGAAATTTTGCTCAAAGGAAGGGGCAATAGCCTGAAATACGAGAACATTATATTAGTGTGTAAATTAATTATACATTTTTTAACTTAACTTTTTGCGTACAATCGGTTTAAAAAGTAGCAAATATCCATCCAATATTATAAAATTATTCAATTATGTTAGTTGTACATGTAGATCATCCTCGATCATCCCCCAATTCCCTCCCGATTTTTGAAATATATTCTTATCCTAGTGTTCCCCTTTAGCAGGCTGCTACACCAATAACCTTCTCATATTATACCTTGTTTCATGTATAACTGCGAGATTGTGAGAGTACGTAGGCAAATACATGTCACTTTTAGAGAGTGAATCGCAGCGCTTATTTAACCAAAATGCTCCTGGTATGCCGCAGGGTAAATCTCATATTTCTTAACATGATTGAATTTATATTTAATTTATTTGTGTTGCATTGCTCAATGACAATGTGTCTTATGATTAGGCAAGCATTCAGCCCTACTTAATAATGTAAAAAAACGTAATTACAAACTATCAGAAGATATTTATAGCGGCAGACAGAGTCTCCTAGCAATTTTGCAAACTCAAGGTCATGTATGTAATATATTTCAATTACATCTTACACGGTTGTTTAATTTGGATCTTTCATTTGTATTCTCACATTGAAGTGCTTTCCATCGTGATATAAGTTATAGTGATTTGAACAAGATTAACGTAAATAGCATCATCTTGGATATATATAGATTTTTAATGATGTAGATATTTACGACATGATCGAAACATTCCTTACACTCAAAACATTTATCCCCATTAACACTTAACTGCATAAGGGGGCGGCGGGGTACAACGGTACAAAACATAAGCCCCAATATTTCGGGCAGTTAATTTATGTAATTGCCTAAATAGTAGCTGCGCTCCTTTTGGCGAAAAAATCGATTTGCCCATTAAACAACCTCGGAGTAAGTGTTCCCAATTTTATTTCAACAATTTCAATGTATTGATGATCTCCTAATTTGAGCCAAATGTCATTGGAAAATTCCTTCGTGAAATGGCTGTGATTAGTGTACCTATATATGGTGTAAAGATTATTAAAAAATTTCGGGCGGGAAAGTGGTTTTTATAAGGGGGTACCATGCGGGGTGCATTGTGCAGTTATGCAGTTAAGTGTTAACTTACTGTACAAAACGGCTCCCATGAGACAATCTATAGGTCAACTATGTAACGACTGGTTGTTTCAACAACACTTTTTCAAACAAAGATATGAACCCACTATAAAACCAAAATGAAAGACAAAAGTACACCATGGAGGTTTATTTCTTGAGATTGAAGCCGTCAAAGTTAATGATGATTTCGACGCCCTGCTTCTTGACAGGCGACGGCTTATTTCTAGGATTGAAACAAACTATTGGTCAAAAGGTTAAAATTCTAAACAGATTGACTAGATATCAAATCTGATAATGGGTCACCTTTGAATAACACCAAATATGTGATTAAAACGAAACATTCACCAAGAATTTTATAGAGGACCTCATTTAGGTAGGACAGCAATTTTGCCAAACAAATCTTTAAATCGACCTTTATGAAACTCGTTGTGTTTTTTTTATCTATTTGTTATTTGCTTTTCTGGATTTTTCCCCGTTACTTTAATTGTTTTACTTTGCGCTTTAAAAACTTAGTTATTTTAATAACTAAGTTTAAAGCGTTTAAGTAAAAAGTCTTTAGGAATGTTAGGTAGGATAATAGTTGTGACACGTCATATCGAAAGGTACCTTAACACTTAAGTGACCAAGGTGGGGGGGGGGTTCCTAGGGGCCCTACAAGAGGTTTTTGCGCGTAGCGCGAAAACGCGAAAAAAAATTACATCGCCGCTTTATGTAATTTTTCGAGGGCGCTGTTCAAATTTGTTTTGCCCATAAAATCAAAACCTAATAACTTTTTTCTAATTTTATTTTTGCAATGCAATTGTACTTGCAATATGCACATTTGAGCAAAATTTCATGCGAAAATTCCTTCAGAAACACGGTTTTTGAAATTTTGGCGGGAACATTTTTGACGCGACACAAAAATTGGTTTTCTGTATTTTGGTTCTTTTTTACATGCTTTATCATTGATCAGACTTTTTACGAAAAATTCATACCGGAAGGGCGTTTTTAAGGGACCCCCCCCTCCCCCTCCCTGGACACCAACGGGTGGCAAATACCTTGGTCACTTAAGTGTTAAGGGTCCCAAATAAATTAAAATTGTTTTTTTGGGGGGGTCTAATCTGAAATATTATATTCTAAGTTTAAAATGACATCTTGCTTTTGGTTGTCGGATGTTCTATCGCAAAGTTACATTCAAATTGGTAAAAGGAATCGGGTTGATTCATTCTGAGAATATCGAGTTTAAAGTTTCTTTACTGGTAAAACTTGAATAGAGAAACGATTTTTATCTCGGTTTTTAAAACATTTTGTCTTGTGTTTTGGATTAATAAAGCCTGATTAATATAATAGAATACACTTCAAAAATAA